>VYZT01035923.1:0-77371 GCA_013400735.1 Pomatostomus ruficeps | reverse complement strand
CCTCAGATTCGCTATTCTGGGAAAAGAAATCTACCCAAGGTATTTCTCTAGTTCTCATGGAGGCAGCTGGTTGGGTCACTGCCACACATGTGTACCAATGGACTCTCTTCCTTTGTTTGAATAAAATTGCAGGACTCCTCTGTCTCCTTTCTGTACATAAACCTCTGGCATTTCTGGATTTTCTTGACACATGGATCCAGTGACAAGACTTGATTACTGATATTATGATGTCTGATGGTTGAATTGATGGTCATAGACTTGATCCATTGGGGGCGGGGGAAAGCCCCTGAAACACAAAGTTCAGTGGGTTAATAAATGCTCAGGTTCAGGAGGGAATACCCAGGTACCTCCCCTAACACTGTCTTATGCAGCACTGTGGATCATGCACAGTCCTCCAGGTGGAAGGGCCCAGATATGAGTCTGGTGGCACTTTGTGGGTCTTTGAAGATTTATGGCACATTTTAATGACATGACAGCTGACTCTTATGCCAGTGTAGCTGAGCCAGTAATGCCTCATCAGAAGGGCTGAACACCTTCAGACCTAGGTGTTAATGTCCCAGTATCTCCCTGGAGGAAGTTTTATGCCTGAGCCTTAATGGGATGGAGGACATTGGCATGATAAAAAGCATTTTCCCACTTGAAAGGATCTGCCTTTTCCTTTCTCTGGGTCAAAAACCAACTTGTTGGTAAACAAAAGTCAGCTTGTTGTTGTCATCCTCCAGTGGAGGGTGCCGTTACGATCTGGTTTAAACCCAAAAGAGCAAAGAAAACTAAGTCTCTATGTATAAAACAGAAAGAACTTTGAAGGTCCAAAATATACCCCAAAAAAGTGATTAAAACCGAATGAGGTTAGATGTTGGTGCCAGAAATTTTGATATATTTAATAGTAAAAGAGGCAAAGAGAAAGAACGAGAAAAGAAAGAAAGAAATAGGGAAAAAAGTGTGCATGGGGGTAGGGGGGACAGGGAGAGAGTGACAGGGATTAGGTGGGAGCATATCACCCTTCCAGGGGTCCCAACGATATCTCGTTGCTCCCCTCCATTCAGTCTGCCGGGTGGTGAGGGTCCCCTGCTGCCGCTGCCACACCACGCCGCAGAGTATAGAGTCCAGCGGATTAATTCATATTTTGAACAGATGGGAATGCCCAGTTGCCTCCCATGCAGGGGGCCAGTTTGACACCGTCCCTTGCAACACTGTGGACCTGTTGCATCACGTGCAGTGCTCTGGTGCAGTGTCTGGGGACCGCTTTGGGGGGGCCTTTGTTGGGCCATGACACGCCCTTGGCTGTCCTTCATGGGTGCAGCTTCTTCCAGGGTGAAGGGGCCCACAGCTGAGCTGGTCTGCACAGCTGAGGATGGGCGTTCACTGCTTCTCACCAGAGGCTTTTTCACCACACCCCCAAAACCTCTCTCCTCCCACCCTTAGGTGCGAGGGTCTGTGCTGGCCTGGCAGCTGATAGCCCCAGGGCTGTGGTCTCCACTCCAAAGGTGTTAAGCTTGTGCTCTGTGAATGCATTCTTCTCCCCCAGCCCCGAGGTGTTTCTTTATCTTATCTTCATCAGGGAGCCATCCAGGGCCTCAGTCAGGGAGGGGTGGTCTTCTCTGCAGCTTTTGTAATACAGTTTTGCTATAATAGGCAAAAGTCCTTCCTGGAGATGTTTAAGTCATAAACAATAACATTTCAGTCTCCGGCAGGTGCACATCCTCTCTGCACCTGGGCTGTTCTTATGCAGATGAGAGGTTTTGACACCACACACTCAAAACCTCTCCTCCTCCCCTTCCTTTGGAGGTGCAAACCTGCCTCAGGAAAGCACCCGCTGCTTTTGCAAATGGCCGATTGTTTGAGGCATTAATCTTTAACATTTCAGCCTCTCACACCTTTTTTTTTTCCTGTGCAAACCAGGATTGTCTGATGGGTTAGAGCCGGGACAGGGCAGTGACACAGCTCCACTCTGTCAGAGTCAGGGTTCTGTCAGATGCTGCCTACAACAGCTGCAGTTCTGCACGTGGTACTACGAGTTGTTCGCTATTACACTGAGCTAGGTAAATAGGATGAATCATTGTGTTCCCAAAAAATGCTCTGGCACAAGACGTCTTGTCACGAAATGTTGTTAAATGGACACTCAGACAGTTTGAAGCTGTCTGCCAGGTTCACTGGCTCTGACTGATTTCAAAACATCACATCGATTAGCATTTACAAAGCAATTTGCAGGAGGCATTACTCAAACAGGAATGTGTCAAAGTCACTGATACGTGTAATGTTTTTTATATAGTATACCATTTAAAAATAAACATGCTTTCAGCTTATCTGTCTTCCAATAGCTCCAAAGTTTTATAATTATTTTTGGACGGTTGGCCTATAAACCAGGATAGGATATTTTAAACAACTGTTCTCATTAAAAGAATCACATTATTTTCATGCCTTGGCATGATTTCACACATAGTGAGAGAGCCATGTATTTCCAGTGTAGAGGTCCAACCCATGATCTGACAGAATATTATCATGTCTTACTGGAGTCACACATGGCTTGCTGTTACAGCTCTGTATCAACAGGAATCCAAATCCTGCAAGTGATAGAAATACATTTATTATTTACAAGACAGAAAGAAGATTTCAGACAAAGTTATTTGCACCAAAAGCCAGACTCAGCTTGTTTTGATTTTTAGACTATTTTGTTCACATTTTTCCATGGATTTTTTTTGTATTATGCACTGTAATCTTTTTTTTTCCTTGCTGTGAATGTCTAACAGAAATGATGACAGATAACTGCTAATGTAATATTATAATTTATTTATATGAGTTTTGAGTTTGTTCTATTTGTTCTCTCCTTATGGAATGCTACTACCTGGTGACCTTTCTGAAATGGTAGAAATCCAAAATTCTTTTGGCAATAAAAATGCTTGGTTAGAGGCATTCCTGCTGTTGCATATACTTGTAGCTTTCTGAAATTTAGCTTGATTTAATCCTGGTGTTCATTCATCTAGAAAAGCCTGGGTGTAACAACTGTAGTCGACACACATATTCGTTGGATTTTAATGGCAATAGGACTTTTCATGCTACATCAGTTTCTCTGACTGTGGACAAATTCACAGTCATGCACAGTTTTATTTCTGCATAACTTTAATATAATGAAGCTCTCTGATTTCAAGCGCATCTTGGAGTGAAATCCTTTCTCCTCTCGAGTACATAATAACACTTCCACTGATTCCTGTGAGTTTCATGGACTTCACCTGTGTTTATTTTATTAGGCTTGAGCTGTGCAATTCAGATCTGGTTCTGGATTTCAAACACTGCAAAATTTGAGAAAATCTAAATCCCAGGTTTAACAATTGCCCATCTTGCACGAACCCGTACTCATTAAAAAAAAAAGACATTTTGGGACTGAATACAAACAATACTAATTTTTCATTACTGTTTGGGTAGGATTTTTATTGTATAAGGACTATCCAGCTAACTGTTGTACTTCTGTTATTTAAAGTAAGAGTGTTTTAACAGATCACCCAACTCTAAAATCCTGATACAAAAGATACTGTACTTGTTCCCTGACAGTTGCCCCACCATCCTATTAACTTCTCTACACATAATGAGGTATAAATCATAGTGCGGCTCATCCAAGTTCTCTAACCATTAAACACCGGTTGACATGAGTTTTGTCCAGAATTGAACATTTAGTCCTGACTTGGTTCAAATAATGGAAAAATAATTTTGTGAAATGTATTGTCATTCTGAAGTTTCTTTGATTCTGAAGATTTAAAAGTAGAGATTTTTTTTTTTCACCCACACGTTTGTGACCTTTCAGAAGAGAATATTGAAATAGTTATTTTTTCCTGTTCCTACTTTTTCCTTTGAGTGTAAAAAATGAACAAAGTTCAAGGTTTATTTTGGGTTGCTCCCCCCCCCCAACTACTTTTCTTCTTTGCTATTCTACAACTATTCAAAATTACTCCAATTCTGAAGCAGTTATCAGATCTCTACTCACATGCTTTTTCAAAGGTATGGAACAGCTGAAAAATTCCTGGCACAAAGAAGAGTATCTAAAAATAAAGGAATAGAGGGAAGATGGTAGATGACAATTTCTTATATGAGCAAAAAGAGGGGAAAAAGTGAGGGGAAAAGAAGAGAAATTCAAATCAAGTTTAGTTCTCTGAAAATACAGAGAAAATGGAAAAAAATATGAATCAAATTTTTGATTTAAAAAAAGATTTTGTAATGAAAGGTTTGATAGCCTTGTTCTTGGTTCTGCTGGTGATGACAGTCTCACAAGAGAGAGCTACCAGAACCCAAACCAAAGCTGTACATCAGCTAACTATCTTAGATAATTTACATAAACCAAAATAAATGGTAATAGTTTAATTTTGGGATAAGGCATTTTCCAGTATAACAAGGCAAAATTTTGACACCTACTCAAAGGTAAAACATCCAGAAATTATTGTCCTGTTAGGAATCAGAAGAGTTCTAACCACACCATGCCTCCAGGATTCCTTGTTGTTTGGGAGAGAGCCAGGTGCTCCTCTAGACTCACATTACTCAGCTTCGATCCCCACTTGGGAATACAGAGGATCTGTTTCAATATTTAGTGATTGTACTGGGAATCAGGAAAACTAACATCACTTTTGGGTACAAGCTGACCTCTCTGTTCATTGGATTCACTCATCATAGGACAAATTCAATAGCACTTACCTGTGGTTACACCCTTTACTGTGCTTAACAAATCTGTAGAGTTCAAAATTACATTCTTATTGGTTTGCCTACATAATGGATATGTCATTAATAACAACAAATTTCAAGGCATTATTGTTCAAATGATTTATGCATTCTTACCAGATTGCATTAGAAGGATTAGACAAGGCAATGGTTACATTAGTCATTCCTCACATCTCTCTGTAGATCCTCTTTCCAGGTGTGCCTTGCTACAGCTTTTGCCAGATACACCTGGAATGTAATGAGGAATTTCAGCTTCTCACTCCTGCTTCAGAACATTATCTTGGAGATGAGATGGAGATTGTTTATCCTTGAGACAGTGGTAGAGATGAATGATTTATGACAGTCACTCAACAGCAGTGAAGATAGTACAGAGTAATGCACAGGTTGTCACACCTGCTGAGCAAACCTATTAACTGCATGGGATAATTGCATAATGCCCCAATCACTGAATTACTTCACATTGCAATCATAATGGAAGCTGTCCCAGATGTCTCTGTTTTAAAAATTATGCTCAAATATCAGATTTAAGAGGGTTTATACTTTTCTGCGGGAATAAGAGGAAGCAACAGATTAATGTAGTGACTTAAAGCATTAATTTAGCAAGATACTCAGGCATGTGCACAGCATAAGTATAAATAGCTCTGTCAAAAGCTTTGGGACTTAAGGAGCATTGCAGAATTGCTCTCACTCTGAAAAAGCATGGATGCATCTTGCAGCAATGTCATCAGAACTCAGAAAGGAGGAGGGAGGGAACAAATAATATCAAAGTATAAGCCTGCTGTACCAGTACTCGTTACTTGGGAGGAAGTACTATCAATTAATAAATAATCAGTACTGCTTAGTAAACAGCAAGTAAGCTGTTTGCAAGCACATACAAATCCAAATAAGGTGATTTATTGTCTCAGATGCCCTCCAGAATGTAATATGAGGTATTAATTTGTTTTACAGTAATAATAGCCTTGCAATATATAAATGAATGCTATGTGACAGAATATTGCTGTGTCATGCTGTTTTGGAGCCCAAAAAAAAAAAAAAAGAACAGAATTGGAAATTACTAAGATTTTTGATGAAGTTCCTCTATGCCCATCCTTCATAATTAGGCTTTTCTGAATTTTCTTTAAATCAGAGTTAACTCTTTCCCCAAGTTTTGAAACAAGATGGTACAGGGATCATCTTGCTTCCCAAAAACTAGCAGCAAAATTCTCTCTTAATTTTAGACTCAACAAGAGCAGGTCCAAAAATGGCTGTTCCTGAAGTGTCTAACCAGAGACTTCAGTTATTTTTTCAGAGATGGTCTTGTCACACAGCATTCAGATTCTTTTCAGCTGCCCCCAGAAGCTGGCACTGCATGTGATACTGCTGTTGCAAAGCCACAATACCAGCAAAAAAGGGGTATTAGAAGGGCTTTCAAACAAACAAGGAGAGAAGCAAAAGGTGAAATCAGATATCAGTCCTGGAGAAATAAAACTCATAGTAATATCTGGATTCTACATCTGCCCAGCATATGTAATTTCTGGCAGTGAGTAACTACTGTTGGAGAAGTAAATAAAGGATGACAAAAGAATCGAGCCCAACACCACGGCTGTAAAGATCAGACAGGGCCATGTTAATAATGGAATAACATCAATGATCAAAGACCGTTGCAGCTTTTCTGACTCCTTCTGGTTTTTAGAAAAAGACACGGTCCTGCACATGCTGCAGACAGGAAAATGATGATATACCAATAGCAAAGATCGTGTTGCGGTCTACCAGAGCCAACGTAGTACAGACTTAGATATGTCAAAATAACACAGGTGACAATCTCTTTCACTGTGCTCATCAAGTTTACATTTTACATTGTTCTTTTCATTCTGAAAAAGAAGAACATGCTCTCTAGACCAAAGGGTGTATGGAAGCCAGAGAGTGCCAAAAAAGCGTTTGTATTTAGCATTGAAATGCAGTTCTTTGTCCTGGGTGGATCATAAACATTCAGTTTGAAAAGAAAAGGAGCAGAGAAATGCTGTCCTCATGGTTTATCTTTTTATGAAGTTCTTCTAAGGATCAGCTCAAATATATTCTGAGGTCAAGAAGGAGCACTATATGCTACTACAGAACTACTGTAGGGTACTACAGAACATTCCCATCATATTCTTCTAATGACAGAGGGTAATTTTGGTCATTCAGTACAAAGCCTTGTGTTGGCAGAAGGAAGAACTGCTTCATACCAGGGAAACAATGTCTGTTATTGGGCCCAATCCTAACTAAGAGTGTAAGAAGTGTGCTCCAGTGTTTTCCAGGACACTTCCCAAGTGTCCCAAGTGAAGTCAGATAACTAGGGTGAGGATGTATTTTTCCTCTTTATGGGAATAAACTGCAGAAAGTAGCTTCAGCGTGCGCTTTCTGCTCTATGTCACAAGCCTAATGGCTTTATAATTCCAGGGGAACACAACTACCTTGGAAGCTGGTAGTCATACCAAGAGAGATACCACCTGAAGCATCTACATCTGAATTGATAGAAAGTTTTCTATGTTTGGGACAGATATCTTAAATGTCTGGAGGACTTCATGTGGGAGAAAGCAGTAATACAAAATTTTCCAAGCAATCTGTCCTGCTACCAAGTTGGCTGTCATATCTCATATAGCATATGGGTCTTCCTGAGTTTCTATGGCTTCACAGTAACCACGAATCATTATGGCTAGTTCTGACCCCAGTAGGAAATGATGCAATGTCTGGCTCTTTTGTAAATTATCACCATTATTTTTGCCTCTCCACAAGACATGTTCTCATATGATAGTTAAAGGAGTCCAGCAGGTCAAAAGTCTGTACAATGACCTTATCTATGGACCAGTGCTGGATATAGGTGAGATTTTACATGAGACATGTCCCTCTTTTGATCACCATCATCGATTAGATGTTGTATTTCATTAGCAATAGAAGAAGCCAGAAGGCAATGATGGTCATATTTGAAATAAAAATAGACGTTGAGTAGTAATCTTGCCAACACTGGACCTGCTCTGTTCCTCCTGCTTGGCTGCTGTGGATCTGGGCCTGTGTGGTGGGTACAGTCACTGCCTTGGTGTGAGTCAGCTCCAGTTAATCTTCTCTCATCTCACAGAGCAGGCCTGCAATGACAACCAGCCCCAGCCAAGGGTCCAAATTGCCAGGAAAGTTCATAGGGAGGGGACAGCTTCAAGGTCAAGCCAGAAAACCAAGCCAGTGGGTAAGGATCAGGGTAAAAATCAGGGATGTACAAGGGTGGGTGCTGGTGAACTAGCAATGTAGCTTAGGCAGAGAGCAAGAGCCTGAGCCATTTCACAAGTACGAGGTGGCGGAGGGGCAGGCCCCCAGTGCAGCTTCTCACAGCACTGGTTTAAGGCTGAACATCTCTGTTACCAAAACTGGCCCTGGGCCCAGGGTGCCAAACCCCCAGGAAGAAGGACATGTGGTCAGGTCTATGACAGTAAAACTACTGAGAGTTTGAAAGTACCAGTTGTTGAAAAGAAAGATGAAAAAAGGCGGATGCTAACTTTCTTAAAAGAACCCATTTTTACTTACTTTCATATTATTTTAGGCTGTTGTTCTAGATCTTGGGAATGCCTATAGACATCTGTTGCAAGATTGGAGAGGATGTGTTGTATTCTTCCTATTCAGTCTCACCCTAAGTATAGATACCACAAAGCACTGTCATAGTAAAGGTTTCTAAGACCCGTTCCCTGGGGGTCTGAGCATTTCACTGCCAAATGTCTGATTGCTTTTCAACTCTACACATGAGCTGCTACCAACTTGCCTTGGTGCTTATCAAAGAGGCCAAGTTCTCAAATACACCAAGTAATGAAGTGATTAATAGAAGCCTCTAAAACCTAGGGTTGAAGTTCACTTATACTTGATCTTGTCTACCAGGGTGTTCCCTGAGGCTCTACCCGTGTTTGCTCTGTAGCAGATTGCTGAAGATCAGACAGTGAATTTGGGTGAAGCATTCAACAGTTTCATCTTCAGAGATGAGACACACAGGGCACAAAAAGGATGCCAAGTGATCATCTACAGTCTTCTCTTCTTTCTAGGATGTCTAAGAGAACATTCTTTGATGCCTAAATGACATAATAAGAGGTGACAGTAATGTTATTAGTCCTTATTCAACTCACCAAGCAGGGAACCCTGAAAAAAAAAATCAAGCTTCAGATAGATTTGCTATCAAATTCCCTCAGTGCCCTTTGTTTTTGAAATTGCTTTTCCCTTTATGCACCATCTCTTTCAAGACAACAGATTGAGATCATAAAAAGTCTGTTGTTGTCCTAAGCATGTAACAACTTTCAGAAACTCAGATTTATATTTTGACATATGAAGCATGTAGAATGAGTTTCTAGCCAACATTTAGTCCATAATATCCTAGAAACCCTTTTTCTTTATCTCACTATAATCCTACCCATCAGCCTGTGTTTGCTGAGTCTTTCTGAATCCCAACACCCCAGACACCTGAGAGTACAGCCAGCATAGAACATGCTTGGGAATTTGCCATCTGTCCAACTGAGAAGGGCTCATTAAGTGCTTGGAAATTAGGAAGGCAGATAAAAGGATAATGTGATGGTTTGGGGTTTATTTAAAGTCTTTTGATTTTAAACTAATCTGATGGAGTTTTTAAGTGATCTGGGAGAGAAGGAGATGTTAACTATGAATATGGGGCTAAAAAGCAGGGTACAGCACTTTCTATTCTAAACAAAGTGAAAACTAAAGCAAAGCAAAAACTGTTAAGCACACAGACAATGCAGAACAAAGTTTGAAAATTATGCTTTGATTCCAACCCTTGTATTTATGCATTTAAGTAAAGCTATGCATTATGTGTTTTAAAATGATATATTGAATAATAAGCCTCACAGTTTACTGCAACCTGGAATTGTTTATAGAATCTCACAAACAGCAGTTCTGCGGGCAACAGCTGTGCTCAGCTGTGAGCAAAAGCTCTTCAGTCAGAAAAAGTGACATTTTCAGAAATCTCTGCATTTTCCACCCCAAGGCCTTCAAAAGAAGGTGTTAAGTCAGGACAGTCTGATGGAAGAGAAAATTTATATGCTTTCCTTAAAAATAAAAAAAAAGGTTTCCCTTGAGAAATTGAGGAGTGGGGAAGGAAGAAGGTGTTAAGTGTGTGGAAATGTTTATGAAAGAGCATATTCATTTCACTCTCTCTGTTGGAATTTCTTTCAGTCTTCATTGCACAGAGCAGCAGGAGAAGAGGAGCAAGTCCAAGCTCAAAAGAAGAAGTCAATCAACTAATCATCTATGATCCTTCTGCAGCGAACAGAGAAAGGTGAAAGGTCTTCCAGAGAAAGGCAGCAGAGGAGAAGCTCATGTTATGCCCCCTGGGAACCTCTCTTTCCTCATTGACTCTAGACACCAAGAAAGTCCCTAGACTACTAATTTTGGCACCTAAGATCCCTGAAGCAGGGAGGTGTGATTATAGCCAAGAATGATTTATCTCTTGGAGACTTGGGAACACTAATGGGACTGGGTCTGTTTGTGTCGCCCCAGGTGGCCTCTTCCTTGCTGTGTTTCTAAGAACTGCTTTTTGTCCTCTGGAAGAGAGCATTAAATTTTTCCCTTTTTTGAACTGATTGGTTGACACAGTCTGAATGAGTGCCAGAGGATGAACCCTCCTGTCTGGCACCAGTAACTGGCTCCAATGAGAAGTCTTTCCCCATTTCCCTCATACATTGGAGAACACAAAGGATCTTTACCCTGTTGAACTAACCCCTTATCCTTATTCTTATCTACAAGACCTCAAACATCAAGAAAGCAGGAGCTTAAGGTGTTTCACAGTTTCACATTGCAGCTGGAATTTGGGAATCATTTATCAGCTCATTCTCATGTCATCCTAACAATGGCTTCTGATGATGTTGGACTTTTCCATTGTCCATGTAGTCTTCTTACAGCTTTGTAGGGGAGAAAAAACACTTCTCATTTTGGAAAGTCTCTTTCCAATTTATTATGGAAAAGGAGAAATGCTGGGAAAGGCTCAGCAGAACATTTGCAGCCTTTGTTGTTTCCTTAAAAAGCCTTGCAGCAAACTTACACGGAGACTGAGGAATCCAGTGCTTTCTCCCTGCTCATATCTCCTGACCAAATGCCTGAGGTCACTGTTCAGGAGTTTTCTGTGCTGCAGTGCCTCTCTGGGAAACTCTCTCAAGCCCTTAAAGGCTGTTTCAGCAGGTTGAACTCTAGCGTGCGTTCTGTGCTGTGCTGATCACCTTCCAAATGCCGAGGTGCTGTAACAATGCCAGCCAGCTGTCAGGCTTTGGGGCTTACGATGATTAGGGCCAACAGTTCTTTATGGAATTCAACCACAGAAAGCTGCAAAAGAACAGGCACAGGTGCTAAAAATATCTTGTGTGTTCAATATTTTCATGGCGTTTTTGTCGTTGTCGGGGAGAGCTTGCACTGCAGGCTCTGCCATCCTGGCAAACAAGCCAATATGGACATGAGACTGAAGGTAAATCATTCCTGATTTTTATGTCTTCCCCCTTCTTAGTTTGAAAACTTGTTTCTTGCGAGTATTTTTCCTCCAGATAAAAGCCTCATCTGAGATTCAGACATATTTGGGTTTGAATTCCAGACATTGACTTTTCCAAGTTCTTGCATTGCACATGGAAAAAGTGATACCTGATTCTAATGGCTCACTGTAGCTCTATCATGCTCTCATCTAGTGGCAATGCTTTCTTAACGTCCTATGCTTACCCAAGATCTCTTTAATGAGGTCCTGCAAATGATTTGCAAGCCCTGTGAGGAGAAGTCTGAAGTTTGCTTCATGCAGTTGCTATCAGAGCTGAATGCCAACGTGCTGCACTGTGAAAACCTCTTTTTGTCCATACAGAGAGGGGTGTGATCCTGTGAGTATGAAGGCATGTCCTCCTATACTTGTGGGTATTTCCAGGTCAGGCTGCCTTTAATCCAGACTGCACTTTGTACAACTGTAACCTTACCACCTCCGTGCCCTTTATTGCTCATCTACCCCTCTCCTGCTTCTTGCCAGTTGTTCTCCAATCTGGTTTTGATCAAGCTTGCATTCAGTCAGCCAACTTCTGCGTGGACAAAAGATCTTGGAAACTGATGCATTTGCAGAAAATCAATTAGCAGACTTAGTTTCATTGCCCTGTGTGGCTTTCTTTTTTCTTTATCCTAACCAGTTAAACAAAGAGGATTGTAAAATGTTCCTAGAAATTACTTAAATATATAAGGAAAGGAGGTCATTTAAAATGTCATCTGGACAATGGGAGAAATCATTAAATGAATCTAAGCCTAAATTTTCGGCTGAGGCCTTTTCTTCTGTAGTGCAATTTTTGGCAATTCAAATTTCTACTGACAAATGTAAACAAATATTGTCAGGATTTCACTCTTTGAATGTTGTTTTACAGGAGCAAAACAGGTTCTGTCAATATCTCTCTCACATTGTTATGGAGATTTGAAGCAACATGTGCGGTTTGGAGTGTTGTGCTTTTTCCTTCCAGTCACTGCTTCAATAGATCAAAGGGAAAATCTCCCCATAGCACTTGATTTGGTCCTGTTCAAAAGGAAAAATCTGTAAACTTTATTTGTAATTTGTCATTTTGATCAATCTCTTCTGACAGAAAACAATAGCTGTTGGCTGAAGTGCCTGCCGCCGAGGCCAAATAAGATTAGGGAAGGTAGTATCAGCTCGCATATCCCAGTTCATGGTTAATGATAACCATTGAATAACCAGCACCAAATCAGTGTTTTCCTGCTAGTAATTTACTAATGAACTCCCGTAAAAAACCTGTTTCATTGAGGCTGTTATAAGCCATGGTATCAGGAGAGAGCATTACTGAGGAGAGGAATTAGACAAATCCATCTGTGCCTGAGTTTATACATCAGATGAATGGAAATAATAATGCTTATTGATTTCTTTTACAAGTCTTTTGCAAATTTAAGTAGTAGATGTCCCTACATGGTTAAATAACAACAACTGTACAGTCCTTCTATTATTGTGGCATGTCTGATAATTTTCTAGGCTTTAATGATGATTTTTCTTCCTGTCAGATGTCATTTTGCTATAGATATTCTGAAAAGTTGTATGTGGTAAATCCAGCTATATGCACTTTCAGCAGCACCCATTTGAGTTTGATGTTATTTGTTTATGGAACCAAGTGGAACCTCAAATTGAACAAAAACATTCATTTATTCTCACTTTGGAGAGAATGTCTGCTACTTTACTGTCCTATGTCCAGAATGTCAGATGATAGCTGTGGCTCACCTGTTTACAATGAAGTTCCTTCGAGGCTGTATTTCCTATTTCTGGCTCTGGCTGATCTCTTCAATATGGCCTGGATATTTCTTTGAACTTCAGTTCTTCATTACATTTCATTTCTAATCTGATGGTACTGAGTCATTGATTTCTTTTCATGGATTTGAACCATGTTCCAGTTAAAGACATGATTGGAATTTCTTTCTCACACCTACTAAATATTGCTTGCTTATAGATCAACTCTTAACCATGAGTTATGCATCTGGGCGTGCAAATCCACGAAATGTGGCAATTATTCTTCTTTTCACCATCCTTATGTAGACTCTTATCTGATGTTTGCAGGCAGCCAAGAATGTCTGCAGCACGTTTAGAAAACCTTACAGAAACTGCGCTTTGATCCTTACTCCCATTGCTGTTCATGCGTATGCCCGATTCACTTTGCTCTTTAAATGCCTTCATAGGACCCTGCAGACAGCACAGCCTTTATACTTTACTGTTTTGATGTCCTTTTGGTCAGAAAATTTTGGTTCCTGTATTTAAGTCAAGACCCCCAAAACCCCAAGATTTATGTCTGGAAGGGAAAATAACAGCTCAGTTAATGCTGATGAAAGACTTTACTTGAGATTCTTCATCACTGGCATGTAATCTTATAATCCTTTGCTTCTGTTATTATTAAGCTAAAGCATCCAATAGGCAAGATGGGAATTACAGAGGGACTATGCACTTGTGCATTGATCAACAAGGAATAATTGAGGAATAGTTTATAACAAGTGTATCTGATCAGCATAATAGAATTTTTTTTTTTGTTGAAGCACATTATGTATCTGTTCAGTATTTGTCAGCTCACCTTCTCATCAAAAATGTAATTTAGTGCTTTGTAAAAATAACAAAGAAATAAAAACACTCTGTGAGGTAGGAAGATGATCCCTTAGATCTGTTTGCAGGTATCAAATACAAGCAAGATTGCAAATCGTATTTTCCAAGATAATGAGGTGGTTAAAGTTTCAGAAAGACCCTTTGCAGAATTGCCAGATGCACATAGGCACTTGGCTTCCCAAGATGCACAGAGTACAGATCCAAGCCCAGAAAGAACATGGGGGCTATGGCATGTGATACGAGAGTATCCTCAAGCAGAACCTGTAGCTGAAGCTAAATGCTGGGACTCTTCACATGCTGCACAGAGTTGGAAGCTTCAGGTGAAGAAAATAATGAAACATCTATTAAAAGGCAGTCAGGCAGCAGCAAGCCTAAAGTTCTTCCTTCTATGGGCTGATCTTTTCTGGTTTGGACTCTGTAATGAGCTCCATTTTTTCAGAGGACACTCATTAATTCAGCAGGTGGGCACCTGTGATGCCTTATATCAGAAGCCTGAGCACAGACAGACTTTAATGCATATACGCCTACTAAGGATTTTTAGAATCTACATTTTAGACTTAAGAGTCTTAGCCAATCTTAATTAATTACCTGAACCTAAGTGGTATTTTTTGAAATTTCCTAAATCTTTAAAGTTCTTAGTGGGTGGTTATGTATACCTTGGGGTATACATACATACAAGACTTTTAAAATTCTGGGTATGACTGGCATGTACAAACAAGTGTGGAGCTGGAGTAGGGGTGTGAACCAAAGGCCCTTCTAATCTGAGTAGTTACATATGAAGTCTAGTTTTCATAAATACTAACTAATGTGTTAGTATATATGACCTCAAAAATTTGTTCCCACAAACGTAAGTGCTGCTAGAACTCCATCACTTTTATGTTTCCAAAGAAACAAATGTAAAAGGAGTGTGAGATTGACCCGTGGACCATTTAAAACTTTATAGGGTTATTTACATTAAAAATGTGCAGAATTTGTTGAACTGGAACTATAAATGTAGCTTTTAAAGTATCTGAGACCCTGGTCTAGTTATTTATTGTTCTAGGAAATGATTTTTATGAGAACTGCAGAGAAACTACAGACTTTTGATTCTAAGTCTAGACTAAAGCTCAGCAAATAGTCCAGAGGCAATGACCTTCTGACTTACTGCGCAATGTGGAGGAACAGGTTCAGTGACCAAAGGGGTTACCTCAGATGAGAAAGTTTGTTATCATCACTATGAGATTTTTTTTTCTCAGAGGCCATTAATGCACTGCAATGTCGAGTAAGTTTCTCTGAGGGACTGCAGCCAGTTTTCCCAATTTGGTGACCGCTGCATGCAGAATCATTTGAAAACTCCTTACGAGAAGTGTTGCTTCTATTCCACTTTTCAGGCTCTCAGTACGCTGAAATTAACAGAGGCAAAAAAGTGCTGCTGATCCAGAAACAGACAATATCGATTGTTCCTCCAGTCTTTGAAATAAATGGGGCAGGACAGGACGTTACAAAACAGCAAACCAGAACCCAGCATAGAAGACAGAGTCCGCAACTGGTGATACAACTTCCTTGTGCAATAAGACTTTACTGTGGTGGTGCTCATCTGTGAAGACAGGTGATGTAAGAACAGCTCTGTCAGGGCAGATCAGAAATGTTTATTTTCCAGTACCCCATCCCTGGCATTGGCATCCAGGGGATGCCTAGAGAAAGGAGCACAAGGACGAGAAGGCCGTGCCATGTTATCTGCCAGCACACCTGCTCTACCTCCACTGGTTTACAGCTGAATGCCTCTTCCTTTCTACTCTACCCCTTTCAGGGGATCTGCTGACACACATTTCTTCCCTTACATTTTCAAACTCATAGAGCCTTTGGCAACCAGGATTTGGATTTTGAAGTCAAGGCTCTCCCAGGTTCTGTGCCTGCTGTGGAGCAGGAATGTGCTGTCTGGTTAGAGCAGTACCTATCAGTCCTGTTTGATTTCCAGGTCCTGACTAATTTTTCCGTGGAGCTGGATTTTGTTGTATAGCAAAAATAATCCTACTACAGATTGACTTATTGTTCTTAGTTACAACTTGTGGCTTTATTGCCAATAGTCTGTGAACTCCCCAAAGTCTGCTAACCGCTGGTTTTACTCTCTAATGTCCCTATGACCTCTCCTAGAAAAATCTGATAGTCGAACATACAATCTTCTCAAAGAGGCCACTTATTACACCACCAGACCTTTACATTGGAACTATTCACATTTCCGAAAGACATTTCAGTTATGCGATAACATGTTAATTACCATTAGCAGTATATAAGAATATTAGACTTCTGTCTTAAATTCAGTTTGATTTTTCAAAGCAAAGTTAATTAAGAATACACATGAATTATGCAGTCTTCAAGCATGACAAATTAAAAAGGTAATTAGATTAATTTAAGAAACCTATATTTTATTTGTGATCTGTAACACCAAAAAATTTAATTGTTCCTTTCAGTCTTAGTTTCTCTATCCATAAATTTTTTGTGGAAAGTATTTTGATATATGAATAAAAAGTCTTACATAAAGACTGAATAATGTTCTGCTACTTAGTTGGCAAAGACACATTATATAATGTGTATCAAAATATAGAAATATAAAAATTTCTATGGCAGGCTGAATCATATAATGAAACTGATTTCTTGAGAAGGCCCCTACCAAATACTTCAGACAGAAGCAAATTTCAAATGCAGCAGGCAGAAAAGCTTGCTCAATGCTCTACTGAAATACAGAATATTAAAGAGTATTTTCATTCTGTCTGGTTATAATACCGAAACCATACTATTGCTTGAAGACTCAGTAGTATCTTACAGCAGTAATTTTGAGAGGTTAATCAGGCATTGTGAAGAAGGTGTGGTGTTTTTCAAGGTTGCTTTCCCATTCAGTGCCTTCCTTTACCTTCTCACCAGGACAAAGCAGAAAGCTGAGGGCCTCCGATGCACGGGGAGCGTTCATTATTTTCTAAACGGTTTGCAAGAATTACCTACTGGAGTTCTTTTATCTTTGCACTTGTTTTGCAAAGACAAGCCAAAACAAATATCCTGAATAGCAGTAGTATGTTTGGTTGTCTTCTGTAGCTGAAACCTTGTGTGATTAAGATCCTAAACTGCCCAGACAGTAGCTGGGGCAAGGGGACTTAAACTTCACATTGTTTACAGAACAGTGCTAAGAGCTGCACCAGAAAGGGTTACTTTTGACACTGAATAATCTATATACTTTCCTGGTATCAGTGACTGTTTAATAATTGGGTATCCAAGACTTGGAAAGGGAAAAGTTATTATCTTTGAGTGGGCTAGTGATGAGGGCAACTGTGCCCTGGTAAGTGAAAGACAGACAATAAAATGTAATAAAAGAGAAAATGTACCAAACAAGTGACTCAAAATCACATCACTTATTGGAAAGCCCTCTTAATTTCAACAGGCACATACACAGGCCAGCTAAAATCTTCAGTGGAGGTCAATCAGCACATCCTTCCATTTACATGAATGACCTAATAATGATTTAATCTACCCGAGGATCTGGCCCTGAGCATTTAGCCGCAGGTTAGATCTGGTTTTGTCAGTTTTTCAGCTTAATTTTCCTGCCTGGACACTTGGAATGACTCTCCTCTAAGCACACAGTTTTTTCTGTGTCGTCATTTCAAACCAGCCAGCAAATTCTATATGGCACCAAAACTAGTTCTGGAATGAGGTGCAAGCCAGAGATCCCAGCTAAGACAAGCAAATGCTTCTGAACTCACGAGCTCATTGTCCAGAGTTTGTGCTAAAGAACAAGCCCAGAACACCTGCCAAAAATCAGGACACTTGCACAGCTAGAAAGAAAAAAAATTAAAAGAAGTCCCTAGACCAAAGAGTCTTAAAAGTATTCTGAAAACATTAAATAAAATCACACCATCTCCAGGCTGGATTTTTTTTCCCCTCTAAAGCAGCTATTTAAAACACACCTACCCTCTACAGATATCCTCTTCCATTATGATGTCTCTCATGTTTGGGGCCAAGGAGCTTGAAGAAAAGCATCAACTCAGGCTAAGACAGGTGACTCAGGACAGAGCGGTTTGCTTCCAAGGCGAAAGCTCAAGGGTATTTCATGACTGTAAATTCTTTTCCTCTTACATACAGGCCTGGTGAGAACTTACATGAGAACAAAACTCTTCTAATCTTGGACTTCCTTTTCTCATCTCAAATATTGTCATTTCAACCCTATGCAGTTCAAAGCAGCTGGAGGAGTGCTGGAGCAGGGCTTTCTTGGGCAAGCAGCAGGTACTGCAGCGTCAGGTGGAGGGTGCTGACTGGTAAAGGCTCGGAGCAGCCTGGGTTGCGTCTTCGTTCCTTCCACGTGCTGAGTGAGTGAGTTGCACAAGAACAACCTGGATAAAATGGGCTCACACATTGTATTTTTCATCTTTACAGGTCTGGGAACTGTTCCACCTTCACTGCTTTTTGATCCTACAAAGAGGAGAGGTTTGGGTGAGTTGTGAGAGGCACTTCGATTGTTACCACCAGCTTCAAACCCTTATTGGGTAGTTATGTTCCATCAGCCTTCCATTAGGAGGAACTTTATTATGACACTAAGTAAGAAAGTGAATTTCTCTAGAGAGGATCCCAGGTACTATGTCACTACAAATTGCAATATTCCATCTGGAATCCTCATAGATTTAAAAGTGTTATTCCCTTTTGACTAATCTCTTTAGTTAAGTCTCTCCCAGCAGTGTCATTGCTGCAGGTCAGGGAGAGGGGAGAAGCTCTGATTATTGCCTGTAGGTATGGGCACTCTTTTAGGTAGGAGAACTGCACATGCCAAAATACTCTTTGGAAGATATGACATTTTGTATGATATTATGTTTGTATACCTTTGAAAGCTCTCCTGCAAATGAAGAGCTAGTTAATAAACTTTTTTTTTCAACTTCAATACATCTAGTTCATAGTAATATAAGATACAGACTGTGAAATCTGTGTCTATGGGCAACTTTGGAAAACAATACTCTTAGGAAGTGCTGTGTTGCCAGGGAGCTGTTTACAGAAGCAGAGGACCCGGGGAACAGCTATAGTGTTTGGGGCCCAGGTTTGGTGCCAGGTTTGGCCACCTTGCTTTGTGCTTGTCCTTTCTGCAGTGTGTGGAGTACAAGGCTGAGAAGTGGGGAAATGATGCAAAAGGGAGCAGATGAGGAGTGAATGGAAGAAGGATGGCAGAAGAAGAAGAAGAAGAAGAAGAAATAGTGTGACAGAAAGAAGAAACCTACTGAGCAGAACTTTTGTAGCAAAGGAGAGAATAACAGATGGGACAGAGATGAGAGATCCTTAGCCAATCTTAAACAGCAAAGAGAGCATATGATGATAATGTGGGCAGGTGGCATATAATCACATCCTATTGCTGGCATGGAACACAAAACACTTTTTGCCCATCTCCACAACATTGGAGTGCCTGCTGTGGCGCCGTTTGCCACGTCTGCATTTCCATATACCACATGTCTCCAGGCTGCCACGAGCCTGCTGCCTATTTGTCCTGACTGAGCACCCCAACCACTTGTGTAATTGCCATTAAGTGAATCCAGGCTCACAGACAGGTTATCCTGAACTGAGTGGAAAGAACTCGAGCTGTGTAATGAGAACTACAAAGCATTAGGCGTTTTGAAATTTATGAGAAGTTGAAAGTAGCATCTACTCCCATTTATTTTCATCTGTAGAAAAGTTCAGAGAATTCACTTCTGACCCAGAAAAGAATAAGTATAGAAAATAGTTGTTTTGGTCCAAGAATAGAGAATCCTGTGGAATACAGCTTTTATAGCCTTTATTTGTTTTCTAGGAAAAATAAGTTTTATTCTCTTGGTAACCTCCTTTTTCAGTTACCCAAAAATGAGATACCCTCATAACAAACATGCATGTTTGTATATGAGCCACTGCCATTCTGCCTTTGAGAAAGGTCCCAGGTAGATTAACTCCTTTGCTGAATTTTTTAAAAGATGACTTTTGGAGGGACCAGGTGGTGTGTTTGTTCAGAGAGTATTGTGCACTTTTTTCCTTCTTGCTCTGTCTACTGTCCTTGGTTTCTGATTAAGAGTTATCCTCTCTGCTTTCTCTGGAGGTAACTGTTCATTTTCTAAGCTCTTGGGCCTGGCAAGCTTTATCTGCTGCAATATCTTACGTGTTTACCATACAAATTTTCCCGGATTCTCTTTGTCAAAATGTTTGCAGGAAAGCTGACTGGATGTCACTTCTGTCTCTCTTTTACCTTCCATGACCGAAATTAGTGCTTAGTTATGCTCTTCTTAGTGGTATTGTGTGGTGGAGGCAACTTATTTGCCATTTCCGAGCATGTTTGCTTTTCATTAGTGAAACTAAGAGATACTAAAAGACATCCAATTGGAGACATATAATTTTACCAGGGAAAAGACCAAGAATCCTTTAAATCACATATGTATGTGTAAGCTGTTGCATATGGATGTATTTAAGCTTTTAGAGGGCTAGACATTTTTTTGCAATTAATGTGTTACTATAGCAACAGCAGTACTTATTCTGGATCCTTTTGACATTCAGACTTTAATAGCTGACAGCATTTTGGATGGGTTATTTGGGGTTTTTTCCCCCTCCATTTTGCCTTGTTAATAGCAATGAAAATTAAATATTGGGACAGATTCTGTTCATGTTTAGAGAGGTGCAAGCTTGTTCTCAGCTGAGGAATTGCACAATGTGACCAGTAGCAAAACTTGGCCTAAAATATATTGGCAAAATCTCTGGAGAAGATGAGCCCTTACCTTGCAAGCTTTCTGAAATAAGCAGCATCAGCTAAAAAAGTTCTTTTGCTTTTCCAGAAAATTGGTTTATCTCAGTAAAAGTAAAGCTTGTACTGGCTCTCTCTTCTTTGCAGCATAGAAATTAGTTTATGAATATTTGATTTTAAATACTCTCATGATTAGATGCTATCATGTTCACTGCTTTTTGGATTAGAACTCATGGATGTTCTGAAGTCTAACTAAGCAAATTGGGAAACGCCAGATAATACTCAGCAGAACTTGGTGATTAACCCAGAGAATAACCATTTGCCCTGAAATGATGTTAATGAAAATAATTTGGCCATGGTCACTGTAATAAGCTGCCCTTCCATACTGAGAAGGCTTGGCATTCACCTAGAACAAAGAACAGGCTATAGAGAAATGCTGTAACTTTTACCCGTTATATTTTCACTGTTTGTAACACACAGACATATGCAGCTATACCAACTTTCTGCTTTACCAAACAAAAAATCTCTAATAGTAGCCTAGAAAAAGGCATCTGTAAACATATCAAAACAGTATCTGTGTATACAATGCAATATAATTTTAAGGCCTTTTATTGATAGTACAATAACTCTGTTCAAGTTTCTGGCAGAGCTTTTAGAGTACATAACACAGTATAGAAAACAGGTGGGACAGTAATTTAATATTCCCAGTGGCATACTTTAATATCAGAAGAGGCCACTGAGAGTCTTCAAAGAAGCCTCAGAACAAGAACCATTTACTGAGATGATGTGTAGTGTCTACCAGATTTTGCATCAAAGCATGTTTTAAAGACCACTATAAAAGAGGAGAAAACACCACTTTTATTGGGAAATCTATCTTTACAAAGGAAAAAGTCCATCATCATTGCATTATGTAGGCAGTAGAGAGGAAGCGTTCCAAGATCTGGGATAAGTTTACAGAATGGTGGGTAAAACATTTAACCAAGTAATTCTCATTAACACTGATGTCTCTCAAGTGGTGCAGTCACCGACTAGCTTATTAGAAAGTGATCTCTTCAATTCTAAAGTTATACTGAAAATGTTAAAACAAAAAATGGTAAATTATTAAACTGATGGGTGAGGAGCTGGATGCTAATTTCCTGTTTAAAAACAGCAGGAGTTTTATGTTTGATACCCTGCTGTAGTAGTAGTGCCATTGTAATAATGATGACTTAGGAATCAAAGTGACTTGTAGGGCAAAATAATGTGTTTCTAGGCTATAAAGTATTGCTTATAGCTTAAGAAACATAAGGACTTTCAGCCTTTCATGTGTGGCTGTCTGAGACAAAAGCTGCTGCTTAAGTCAAGCACGTGTGATCTTTTAGGCAAACTGGCAACCTTGTTTGCCTTCAAAAGAGAGTGCTACTGCTGTCTTTCAAGGCAGCGTACCTCCTTTTCACCAGATGGTTTGTTTCAGCAGCTGTTTATGCCCCTGTATCTATTCCTGCACTGAAGGAGGCCAGGGTGAGGCCTTATTAAGGATTGGCAGTTTTATGGAAGAAATACACTGGATTTTTCACTTGGAAGAGACTCTCCTTCATGTATGATTGTACTGCGAGCAGCTACCCAAATGAAAGGTGTGGTGGGATTTCTTTTTTATTGCCCTTCATTTCCTTCTGATTCACATATTTTCCATTTGCTTGCTCAAAGCTCTAACCAACCGTCTAACCATCAACCATGAAATATAGCTTCCCAGTCAACACCCCCCATTTAAAGAGGAAATAGATCTGTCACAAACCCCGTAATAGGAGAACTATTTCTGTGGTCAGTGCCTGTTACCATCCTTTTCCCCTGACAAACAGGCATTTCTCTTGTTTTGTCACACAGCCTTGCCTGAAGCTGAGAACTAAAACAGCCTCACGGTTGCCATCAAGATGGCACAGACACAAAGCTGCACAAGGCCAGTGATGGAGATGACATTCAAGCATCTCTATTCATCATCAACAATAAAAATTCTGTGAGCTGTTACTAACCTTCAATTGTTGGTATTTTTCTGCTGCTGACAGGCAAAATTCGATACATTTTAGTTCGGCATACCAAGCCTGTGTTGCTTTCTCCAAATTAAGAGTCCTTTAAGGGAACCAGATAAATACTAAGATGTCTGTCAAACACCATTGGCGAGTATGTTGCTGAGCCATCTCAGTAACTACCCTCAGTTTATTAAACTGAGTGATTTGATTTATGTAAGTAACAGCCAAGATAGCCTTTCCAAGAGCAGTTATAGTAGATGTTATAATAGCAGGTAACCACCAAAGCCTATAAATATCTCTGGAAAAGCTGCAATGTTGGCTTCAACCTCCCATGCCTTTACCCCCTCCTCTTCCTTTTTTGAAACCTGCTTTGTAAAAAGGATTATAAGATGATGTTAAAATAGTAATTGTCTTTAAAAAAATTCAATTTGAGACTCCACATTTGAATAACAAATCATGGTGTGTTTTCGATATTCAGGGTGCAGTTCCCAGCAAGGTAATGCCAAAGCATGGGAGCTGATTTCCAAATGGAACATTGTGCTGAGTTCATTAATGCCTCCTCTGAATGTTTCCACAAGACTTATCTTCTGTCAAAATATTGGCATGACACGCTCACCCAGCAAACTCTTCATTGCAGGTAAAAATGGTCAATATACGTACGGTGCAGATGAGTAAAACATGTATTCTAAATTACATTGAATAATCAGGAAAAAAACCCCAACAGAACAATTAAAACGTTACAACATAAAATTTTATTGCTTTTATCCAGTGCGAGCCAAATCAGCTAAGAAGTCAGAAGAGTAGTAGTTTCTTGCTGTCAGAAAGGCATTCAAAGCATCTATATAAAGTGGTCTGCTCTGAGGAAGAGGAGCAGGGGTGGGGGATGCTGAAGATGAACCCTGCTGCAGCATCACTGGGGCAAGGGCCGGGGCCTCGGGGGCTGACCTGGCCCTGGGCAGGACAGGGTAGCCCTGGGGAAGAGGGGCAGTAGAGCCTGCAATGCCCTCTGGGCCCAGACAGTCTGGTCTGTAAGAAGTTGCAGAGATTTCTGAATCCAGCCCAATGCACAGTTCAGCAGCATATTTGGGGAATTTCTGATTTAGATTGAAAATGAGGAGAAAATAATAATAAAAAAAATCTGAGGCCAAGATTCCTTTTCAACATGATAGCCTTTCTTGCCAGATAGGATATTCTGATGATGTTCTTCTGCTGAACTATATGAAACATCAAACAAGCTGCTTTACAATAACATGGGTGGATCTAACTGTCTCCATATGCACATTTTTACAGCATCATTGTTCAATTAATACTTTATATGGTAAAAAAAAGAGTAACAAAAATATTTCATCTGGAAGTATGATCAAAGATTAGTTTCTTTCTGCTGAATATTCTGAGAGTATATAATACAGGACATAAGTCAACTTCTTTTTCCAAAAATGTCTTTTGGTGTAATATTTTGAAAGTCTTATGGCTTTTATTGCAAAGACTATATAAAATGCCTGGGGAGGAGAAATATATATATGTGTGTCTCAAGTCATCCTGAAATGCCTCAAGGGGGGGAATAGAAAGTCATATTGCAGTATTGTTCTCAACTTTAGCAACAAAATGAGCATGATGTAATATTGAATAGTTATAGGGTTACTGTAATTAAAAAAAAAATTATTTTAGAGGACAAACACCTGGAATTCTTGACTTTCACGTGTTCAAGCCACACCTTCTAGTAAAAAGTGGGAACATCTTATCATCAAAGCAATACTAAGCCTGTATATTTGAAGCATGAAATGTTAATATTAATTTTCATCTATTTCTATTTCAATGAGGCAATATCGATCAGAATTTGTCCTGGGGTGACAGGATGAAACCACTTTATTCCTTCCCTGCCTGCTTAATGCCCACTGCCGCTGTACCTGTAAGACAGACCCGAGGGGCAGGGCCTGAGCTGGGCTCGGTTTAACCGAACCGGCCGTGCAAGGCGGTTCTAAAAGCGGCTCGGCCCAATGGCCAAGGGGGGCAATGGCTCTCGGAGAGGCGGCAGCTCGGCAGCTCTCAACTGAGACTTTGTGAGGGGACGGCTCTCTGTCCCGTGCTAGTTTGAAAGAGGTTTTGTTTGTTTTTCCTTTCCCTCCCCCTGGCCTCCCTCCCCTCCTTCCCATCTCTCCAGCCGGGGGAGCCTGCGGGGTGGCCCCAGCCGGTCCGAGNGCCCTTTTCCCTTGGGAGGAGGCACTCATCCCTGAGCTTTTCCTCCTGATCACCTTTGTCTCCCAAACTGAGACAGAATTATGGCTGAAAAACAACTCTCCATGTGACATTTCTTATTCTGTGCCACAGTTCACATGTACTCAGGGTGAATGATAAAGGTTATTGTAGCAGTGAACCAACCAGCTGCCTCCATGAGAACTGGAGAAATAACTTGGGCATATTTTCCTTCCCAGGATAGTGAACCCGAGGAAGATGGAGGCAGCCTGCTTGAGGGGAATTCCCTCTCTGCCACGTTTTAACCCTGTCAATCATAGATTCTGTTCCACCTGTGTTATTTTAATATTCATCACATTGTTTTACTATTCAAGAGTTACTAGAAACTTCTGCTGTTCTGTAACGTTCATAGGTTAATGCAAATTTGTTCCGCCTTTGCCCAGAACTCATTGGAAAACTGTCACCCCATGTCAATCTGTGATTTGATGAGACCCCTGGACCCTACCTTATGACCACCCTTTTTCCTTCCCCATAAAACTCTGTGTAACCACCCCCTCAGGGTGTCTCTGATAGCCCTTATCCTGAAGAAACAATAAAAGTCTGGGTACTGCTATCAAGAGTCCGTTCTCTCTTCTTTGCTTCTACCTGCTTTATTTATAACAACAGATGCTCTGCCTCACACTGCAAAGGCAATACCTAGGTAGATAGATAAGCAAAAAAGTACCGCTCCTCCATGGTGAGATGCTTATCCGACCCAAGGCACTGGATAAAGATTGTCCTGCAGAACCTCGGGCAGTTTTGCGGACCCCGAAAAGTGTTAGGTTATGGCAACCTGTAATTCCCAGTGATACTGCAGCAGAGACAGAATCAGCTCTGTGGTCTCCTTCCAAGCACAACAAAGAAATGTAGATTAAAGGCAGCCCTGGGATTCCTGATTCCTGCATTCAGCACTTGGCTCTGTCAGCAGTGTGATGCGTTACATGGAGCAAATACACTCCATACTTTCTAACTGCGAGTTGAAAAAATAGGATAAATATTTCTCTGTGCCATTATGGTGGGATGTAAGAGAAAAAAAATCACCCATTGTGAAAATGAAGGGCAGAGAAACAGACTGAAAAAGTGTAACTGACCTTCAATTGATCCCAAAGGTTATCCTTATCTTTAGATGGCTGCAAACAGATAACCTTCAGCCTTTCTGTCAGCTGCAGGGCTGAAGCAGATCCCTTGGCAGAGGGTAGGTCTGAGGGTCCTCTCCTATGCTGATGTAAGACAAAAGTTACAGAGCCTCAAAGGTCAGAGCAGCCCATTGGACCTGACCTACCATCACCCTGCAAATTCATCTCTTTCAGATGAGAAAGAAGAATTGCTAAAGATATGTCTGCTCAGTGCAGTCAGGGAATGCAGGCATCTCCTATATTTTGAATCTGTTTTCTCAGGGAGGAACAAAATCATGTTTGAAATAAAGGAAAGACAACAGCTCTCCAGTTCCACTTTTTTCCCCCCGGTAGTCCACAGAGAGAGAAAAATGGTGGGCTCAAAATGCTGAAAACAGCAATGTAAAATAAAGCTGATTGATCCAGAAGTTTTGCTATGGTGAAAATGAGTGAGACACATTAATGCTAAAAGTAAAAACACCCAACAACCTAACAACTACAAATCTCACCTTCTTCCTTGTGTTAAGGTATAAACATCTTTTAATGTACATATGCACATCCAATATGAATAATTCCTATCCCCCTGGGTGTCTGTCCCAAGGGAAAATGTTTCACAGAATTTTTGTTTTGTTCTCAGGGGTTTTATGATTTTCAGTTTTGCACTTTGCACTTTTAATTTATTTTGTATAAGTCACAACTCTGAATTCCTTGTAAGAAGTGTTTTCTTGGTATGTTATCAAAGATGTAACAGGAAAAGCTTTATGTTTTAACCACAGACAAGATGCCAGAATTTTGTCTACTCTGAACAAAAAGTATGGGTCTAAACAAACCCGATGAAACATTTATTTTCTCCTCCTAACAAGAGTATGAATTCAGCTGCATATCATTTGAGGCAATAAAGTTGAGGTACCTCAGAAAACACCCATTTCACAACAGATGCCATGTTCAGTACAGGGGCTACACTGTGTGATTACAAAGTCTGTTTACTGCACTCTTTTGAACCCCAGTTTTAGGTTTTGCTAACACTCAAACAAGATCATGGTTTCTAGAAAAGGTCACCTGAAAAAAAGGTCACCTGAAAAAACCCTCCCACATGATAAGTATAACAATGCTCTTTCCTTTCCCTCCTTAGCCAAAAGCCAGCTTGAAGCAGTAGCAGGGGAAAAGATGGGGTTTTTTAAAACTGAAAAATACATTCAGTATGTTAAACATTTTCTAATTCAGCACTTCTCTTGAATACTTCAGTTGAAAATTTATCCTCCCCACCTGAATGTCCTTGGGATGGGCAACTTACAATATGTGAGATATGCACTCCTCAACGCATTTCAGAATGAAGCCTATCTATCTCTTTCCTTGGCCCAAGCTTTCTGGCATCCAAGTCTGTATTGCACCTGAGTAGACATTTTCCTCTTGCAGACATCTTGTCTGCATCTCTATTTCAGTGAAGCTGGTCGTATAAATCATGTGAAGGAATGTCATGTGTTTGATCTGCTCTTCAGCTGTGCATTCTTCTCCATGTAAAGAGGAGACTGCCAGGAAAGGTGATACAGCTCCAATATACTGTTGGCATCAGGTTAAAGCAGCCCCATCTGAACACAGCCAGGAAAGGGAGGCTGGGAGGTGAAAATGAAAGCCCTACCACTGGCACCATGCAAGCCTTTCTTCTCCTTCAGTAGACTCGGGGCTTACATACTGAACTTCAAAAGTTTGATGACTTTTAAAACTTTATTAAAACATCCCTAACTCAGCTAAGTATGGAGACTTCATCTTTATGTCGTGCTAGGATTTTCATTTCCAGGAAGGAAGAGATAATGCAAGGGTAATTTAAGCTTTGCTATTTAAAAGACTTCTTTTTAACCATGATTGAAAAAAAAAATGAAGTCTATGATAGAAACTGTTGAATGTGTCACCTGGTAAGTGATGACTTTGGACATCTCTCTCTAATGGCAGAGCACACTTGAGCTTCTCATACATTCTGAATAAATGGGAATGCACAGGGATTATCTGTCAGGTTTGAATGGCGGCTGCTGCTGCTTTTCACCCCTTTTTCACTCATACAAAGGAAGACTAAAGTCTTTTAAAATACACTATATAATGACAGAAGAAAACATACATTTTTCCAAAGCAAATATGATCTTAAAGAAGATTTGTTGTTTTACTCCTGCAAGAATGACAATTTCAACAAAATATAAGTAGCGGTGTTCCCATCATGGCAAATTTATCGTAACGATAACACCGTGCAATGGAGTAGCGGGGAGAATCTGGGCCATCTCCTATATGGGGACAGAAGTGACAGAAGAACCAACTAGAGCGACAGGACAGCAGAAGTTTCCAGCAACTGCTGAATAATAAAACAATCTGATACATATTAAAATAACAGAGGTGGAACAGAATCTTTGACTGACAGGGCTAAAACATGGCAAGATTTAGGGGATTTCCCCAGCCATGCTTTCTCCATCTCCCTCAGATTCGCTGTCCTGGGAAGAAAAATCTATCCAAGTTATTTCTCTAGTTCTCATAGAGACAGCTGGCTGGGTCACTGCTACGTCATCACATTGCTACACACGGGAAGATTCAACAGAAGGATCTGGCACAGTCAATGAAGTATTTACACACTTCCCTACCCTTGGAAGTCTGACACTCATACAGAGCCTTACGTACTTTTTTTATTTTCTACTTTATAAGACAAACTCTGGCCATTTTTTTAACGTGTGCTAACAAAAACTACAGTAGACCTACAGGGCATCTGTATATTAGGATATGAACCTGTTTAAAGCGATGTTTACATGCAGAGCCAATACATGTCAGATTGGATATGAAACAGGCTTCAAGTGAGTCTTCACCTTATCAAGTGCAGCATACGGTTGATTTACACCATAAAAGAAGAGGTCTCATTTAGTGAAGTGTAGCTTTCCGCAGCTTTCACCAACCTGGTTTCTTGTGTGTTTTCCCTTGATAATGGCCCATGAGAAAATAATTGGGGTTTTTTAGTCTAAAGAGAGCAGTCTTCAAATACTTAGGGGCATGCACTCTCTACATCTCTACAGTAAATAAAAATATAACCATGTCTGGTGGTCATTGCACAACTCCACATGCAAGGGTAACAAATCTCCATAAAGACTTGTTTGGGAGGCTGCAACATCTCTAGGAGATATGAGAAAAAGTTAGATACAGTTCTGCCATGTTTCAGGAAAGATTGCTCCTGCTCTGGGCTAGAGAAGTAAACAGGATAGCTCTGGAGGTTTTTTTCCTGTTTTATCACACTTTGTCTCATGTTTCCATAAACTTAATCAATTTTCTGTATGTCAGCATAAAAATATCTGAGTTGCTTCTGCTTTGTCCTGACTTACTTCATGCCACCAGCCTGGAACACGGTACATACACACACAAAATATTGAGATGAAATTTGACAAATTTGTTTTGCTAATCGTCTGCTCATCTGGTGTCTTTATTTCTACAAAAGAGTGCTTCAGGTGCAATTTAAACTAAACCCCCATCTTTTTTCTCCCCACTTCAACTTTCAGTTCCATGCAACTACTGCTGTTCTCATATCTGTGATAAAAGCATCGATGAGGCAAGAGGTTGCCAAATGCTCATGTCTCCTGTACCAAAGTTTTCTAGAAAAGAGAACTCTTATCTGTCTTCAAAGTCAGGAAAAAGCACACAGGAGGTTTAAATGGGACATAGGTATTTTGAGAATATTCTTCAGATTTTCATTCATTTAAAAAAAATGGTGCAAATGACAGAACACGCGTGCCAAGGTGTTCTTGAGCATCTCACACTCAAAGCTTTTACCTCAGAGCTCTGAAGACATGATATGCAAGTGCTGAGCAACATTCCAGAAACTGCTGGCAGCATGCTGCAGTGTATTTATTTCCTTTGCCTGGGATTATTACCAATTTTGCACATAACTTGTGACCTGCTGTTTCCCTTCATGGCAAGCAACCAAAAAGAACGTAGGCCCTTAACAAGAAACAACCCATTTTGCAAGTGGAGCTCAGAGTAGCTTTAAGAGGCAGCAGGATTGCAAGTGCTAATGCTGTGAGGACGCCCAGGAAACAAATCCACTATGTAGTTTTGAGTGTTTAGTACTTAAAAAAAAATAACAAAAAGAAGAGACATGCTGGCTGTTGTTAGGTATGAGCCATAATAAGGTTGTTTCTGCCATTTGTTGCCAGACAGAACCCTAAAGCTATTCAGTGAGATTATCTGAATAACTTTGTCTTTAGAAAGCAGCTGTTCACCAGATGTCCTGCTACCCATACAGTAAAAGTACAGGTAGATATATTCCTTTCTTTTTAAGCCACAAAAAAGTATTGATAAGTTTGAAATCTGGCTTTAACTATCCTCTTAACATTGCCTTCTATAGAGAAATAGAAAAAAACCCATTTACAGCATAGTATCCATTAGCAGTCACATAAAACCAGGTATGCATGCTAATTACTTTAAATATGTTATGAACATTCCTTTCATAATGTGCTGGCTCCTGTGAATAGGGAACTGATTAATCTATGAAAACTCTCCTGTGATTTCAGAAATATCTGCCTGCAACATTAGGATTCATTCTACAACCGCCAACATGGGAAGACCAAATAATGTCATCTACCTAGACTTCTGTAAGGCCTTCAACAGCATCCCACATGACATCCTGAACTCCAAATAGGAGAGACACGGATTCAAAGGACGGACTGTTTGGTGGATAAGGAATTAGCTGGTTGGACCGAGCCAGAGAGTTGTGGTCAATGGCTCTGTGTCTGGGCTGTGGCCGGTGACGAGTGTTGTCCTTCAGGGCTCTGTCTTGCTGTCAGCGCTCTTCAGTATTTTCATCAACAACACAGACAGAGGGATTAAGTGCACCCTGAGGAAGGAAGCTAAGTGGGGCAGCTGGCACAACACAAGAATGGGATGCCATCCAGAGGGCCCTGGACAAACTTGAGTGAGTCCATGAGAACCTCATGAAGTACAAGCCGAAGGCAAGGTGCTGCACCTGGGTCAGGGTAATCTGAGACATGAGCACAGACTGGGAGAAGAACTCATTGCCAGTCCTTCCCTGTGAAGAAGGATTTGGGGGTTCTCATGGCTGAAGAGCTGGACATGATCTAGCAATGTGCACTGGCAGCCCAGAAGGCTTTCCATGTCCTGGGCTGCATCCAAAGCAGCGTGGGCAGCAGGGAGAGGGAGGGGATTCTGCCCCTCTGCTCTGGTGAGGCCCCACCTGGAACACTGCATCCAGCTCTGGGGTCCCAGCACAGGAAGGACATGGACCTGTTGGAGTGGCTGCGGAGGAAGGACACCAAGACGGTCATAGGGCTGGAGAACCTCCCCTATGAAGACAGGCTGAGAGAGCTGGGGTTGTGCAGCCTGGAGAAGAGAGGGCTTTGGGGAGACTTCATAGCAGCTTCCAGTACCCGAAGGAGGTATATAGAAAAGGTATATAGAAAAGATTTAACAGGCAAATAGGGACAGGATAAGGGAGGATGGTTTTAAACTGAAGAAATTCTTCACTGGGAGCAGGGTGAGATACTTGAAAGGTTTGCCCAGAGAAATTGTGGATATGGATTCCTTGGAGTCTTAAAGGCCAGGCTGGATAGAGCTTTGAATAACCTGGTTTAGTGGGAGGTGTCCCTGCCCATGGCAGGAGGGTTGGAACTAGATGATTTATAAGGTCTTTTCCTACTCAAGCCTTTCTATATTTTTATAATTTCATTATTCTCTTAATTCTTTAAAAACCAACTTTGATATATACATGTTTTACCACACAGTGCAATATATTTTTTGTCAAATCCTAACAGAAAATAATATTGGAGATATGCAAATTACCTGGCCATTGTTATATGGGCTTGTTTAAAGTAAATTAATGTTTTATCAGTATTTGCAAAAAAATCAGAGCGATGATGCATGTTATTAAATTGAAAAGGGTCTTGTAGAAGATGAAAGTCTGACAGAAGTGGGAAGAGAGAGAGAGAGATAATTTTTCAGAAATAAAAACTATTCGCCAGACTAACCCAAGAATACCTAAGCTTGACAATTTATAAATTATGTGTATCACAGTGTGTTAGGAAAATGTATTTGTTTGCTGCAATTCTATTTTCCTTCTTACTGTAATTTATCTTTCTTTAGATTTTTGTTGTAAGTCTGAAATTTCAAAGTTCATCTGCAATAAAAAGGAAGATCCCCAGCAGCAAAAAAGAGACAGAAAATGTTGAGCAGATGCTAGAAAATGAAATTGAGAAATCTGCAGAGGATAATTAGGTCAACTGGACAGAGGTATCTTCTGTCAATGAATGAAGTTGTCAGTGGGCTGAAGAATATACTTTTAAGAGAAAGGTCCAAAGGATGGTGATGAACTCACATTGTTCAGGGACACATTAGGGACATTCCTGCAACAATATCTAGAAACCATTCAGAGAAAGATACTATCCTTGTGGTGGGATGATGAACGACCATGTGTCCCAGCTCAGTAAGTCTCATAACAAGTTTTTACTACATCTATATTTTAGAAGTGGGGATAAGGGGACTGACACCAGCAGGCAAAATCAGCCTGGCTGAAGTTTCTTGTTCACAAATTTACAAGGCAACCATGAAGACCACATACCAGATGAAACACATCTTTGCCACCAAGATGAACTTGCAGGTGAACCTAATGGGAAAAATACATTGCACTAAGAAATCTTAGTGCAGGAATTCTGAAAAAGCTCAGAAAAGCTTTGGCTTCAAGGAATTCTTGGCTACCTACCTGGCACAGGCTGAAAGGGGTGACTATAGAGCCTGTTTCTCCACACTGCGGATGTGTAGATGGCAATTCTTGAGCACCATAGTCAGACTCTGTATGTATGTGTGATCAGTTTTTCTTACATCTCTGCAAGACCCAGGCATTGAGTAAAAGGAAAAATGCCATATTCTGGAAAGGTATTTGATGCATATGTTTGATGATATGAGACACTCATTTCTACCTTATCATGAGAAAAAAAACCATAGCAAGGCCCCTTTGCATGCAAGAAGGCTTTACATTAAAACAAAAATACGGAAAGGCAAAAGATTGGCATTAGGTGGGGGCTTTGTAGAAGAGTCAGAGGACAGCTCATGGCATCAGCTATGCAGAAACTTGGGTTTATGGTTTTCCTTGTGACATCCTAAAAATGCAGCAGACTAACCTTCATCTTAATAACAGGCACAGTGTAATGTCTGTCTTACAGAATGTCTGTAAGGTTGGATTTGGTCATGGTACAAGCAGGAAAGGATTCTGACAGTAAAAATCCTATAATGTTTTTCTCACTGGAACGATACCACAGGATGATAACATTGATGTGTGTGTGTGACATTTGCATCTACACGCATACTTTAGCACCTGCTCTAAACAAAAGTCTGTTCTCTGCTGAGAATTCTGGAGCCGTCTGATTAACAGATCACCTGGCTGTCCCCTCCTTCCAGGCAGTTGTAGAGAGTGATAAAGTTTTCCCTGAGCCTCCTCTTCTCCAGGCTAAGCAACCCAAGCTCCCTCAGCAGCTCTTCATAGGGCTTGTGTTCTAGACCCTTCACCAGCCTTCGTGCCCTCCTCTGGACACATTCTAGCATCTCAGAATCCTTCCTAAATTGGAGGGCCCAGAACTGGACACAGCATTCTAAGTGCAACCTCACCAATGCTGAGTATAGGGGAAGAATCTTTTTCCTGGTCCTGCTGGCCACACAATTGCTGATACAGGCCAGGATGCCATTGGCTTTCTTGGCCACATGGGCATGCACTGGCTCATGTTCAGTTGGGTGTTGAGCAGTACCCCCAGGTCCCTTTCTGCTGGGCAGATTTCGAGCCACTCTGTCCCCAGCCTGTAGTGCTGCAGGGGGTTGTTGTGACCAAAGTGTAGAACTTGGCATTTGATCTTGTTGAACCTCATATTGTTGGATTTGGACCATCAACCCAGCCTGTCCAGGTTCCTCTGCAGAGCCTTCCTACCCTCCAGTACATCAACACTCCCCACTACTTGGTGTCATTTGCAAATTTCTGAATGGTAGACTTGATCCCCTCAACCAGATCATCAATAAAGATATTAAACAGCACTGGGCCCAACACGGATCCCTGGGGGACACCCATAGGAACCAGCCACCCACTGGATGCAGCACCATTCCTCACCCCTCNTGGCCTTCTTGGTCACCTGGGCACACTCTGGCTCATGTTCAGCTGCTGTCAACCAGCACCCCCAGGTCCTTTTCCAATGGACGGCTTTCCAGTCACTCTTCCCCCAGCCTCTAGTGCTGCAGGGGGTTGTTGTGACCAAAGCGTAGAACTCAGCATTTGATCTTGTTGAACCTCATATTGTTGGATTTGGACCATCAACCCAGCCTGTCCAGGTTCCTCTGCAGAGCCTTCCTACCCTCCAGTACATCAACACTCCCCACTACTTGGTGTCATTTGCAAATTTCTGAATGGTAGACTTGATCCCCTCAACCAGATCATCAATAAAGATATTAAACAGCACTGGGCCCAACACGGATCCCTGGGGGACACCCATAGGAACCAGCCACCCACTGGATGCAGCACCATTCCTCACCCCTCTCTGGGCCCAGCCATCCAGCCAGTTCCTAACCCAGCAAAGGCCCCACCTGTCCAAGCCACGGGCTGCCAGCTTTTCCAGGAGAGTGCTGTGGGAGACAGTGTCACAGGCTCTGCTGAAATCCAGGTAGACACATCCACAGCCTTTCCCTCATTCACCAGGCTGGTCACCTGGTCATAAAAGGAGATCAGGTTGGTCAGGCAGGACCTGCCTTTCCTTAATCCCCGCTGGCTGGGTCTATAGGAATGAGTGCACTGTATTGCAGGGAAGATTGCAGATGTGAAAACTGAGATAAGTCTAGAATATGAGCATGGTGTAGATCAGGGATCAGCAGCTGGGCCTTCTCCTGGCAAAAGAAGCATCTAGATTTTGAGCCTGATCAAAGCTTGCCAAAGAAGCAGATGCAGCCTGTAGTTTTACCTTCAGGACCCCTCAGACATCCTCAGGAGCATGATAATGCCTCCCCCACAGCTTGTAATGAGGGAAACACCAACCACGTGCTCATGTGTAGGGGAGGTTATCAGGGTCAAGCATTAATGCAAGGATCGTTAGTGCAACATAAGCTAAAATGTCATTATAACACATATAACTGACAGCAAAAGCGTATTTCAATACTTGTGTAACTTGGTGGTAACTAGAGCAACCTGACAGAGGAATTAACTTACAAAAAGAGGAACTAGTTAAAATATCTAAACTTCAAAATTTTTATCTTACGTGTAGAAATAGATTGTCTTTTATGTGGAGTTTAGCAGGAGGTCGAGGTGACAGCTTCCAAGCTGCACAGTAAAAAATGACTTGCAACAACAGAGCTTCTTCTGAGCTCAAACTTGTTATGCCACTAAATGTTGCTGCAAGTTACACAAGAGATAATGGCAGCTCAGAAACACATGGTCCTTGGGGGTTAAGTTCCCTAATACTTGGTAACCGTGAGTTTGCAAGTGGTGTATGTGAACATTAAGTTTGCATATCTACGCAATCATGAAAAAGAGGTGAAAAATATCCCAGGAAATACCTTCTTCAGTGACAGGAGAGGAAGTGGATCCACAAATCACCACAGGGGAGTCACATCATACCTGAACATGCTGTTCCAGAAACTCCTTCCATTTGCTGGTACACTGCAGATAATATCCCCAGCAAATTCATTACATGCAACATTTGTTAAAGGTGGGGATAAAAGAAAATTATATAAACCCAAAGAATTTGCTTGTATGTCACAGCAAATTAGAGACCTGCCTAATGCTCTCTTAGCTATGACAGAATAAAAAGAAATCTCACAACTTGTTTTAAAACCAGCAACAAGTGCATGTGCATTTATTTTAAACATTTCATGCCATGTTTATGTTGACCTTGTCATCTGCTTCTTTCTACATATGGGGTCTTGTGGGTCTTGAAATGAGCATGGTTTCCCTTTCCAATAGCCAGCACGTCTCTGGAAAGAGGGATGCCTTTTGTTTTTGTCAGTTCTTGGGCTGCTGCCCTTCTAGACAAAACCAGTCCAATAGTCTCAGCAGGAAATCACAGCCAGTGCTGTCGGAGCCAGTTGGTCTCCTATTATCCCATTCCTGTGGAATGGCTTATCTTGAGTCATTGTTTCCTTGCAGCCTCTTTTTAGACTTAATCAATGTACTCATACAGTGACTACCCTGTAATAAGGTCATCAGTGTTTTTATACATTTTTATGGACCACTCAACATCCTTCACAATAGTTGAGAGATTTCTGTCATGGTAAATCCGGGCCTTAGGCCCATAGCTTCTTGGCTGACCTAAAAAAATATCTTTTAGAAAGACACCCAAAGCTTAAATAATTTTTGGAAAATATGATCAAATACTTCATAAAAACAAATGTGTAATGAGGCAAAGAAATATAACCAGAAGATGAAAGACTGGGCAAACTTTTTCCTTCAAGAGATGGGAATGTGATATTTGAGATAATAAATAATATCAGAAAACAATTTCAACAACAAAGTAATAAAAAGGATTAGGAAGAATACCCTGGAGATCATCTTCACTGAATCTGGTTTCAACATCAATTCTTGAATGCACTAAAATTACTCACTCCTGTCCTAAAGCTGCCCCTTCCAAATAAGACACGGTTCTGTGCAGCCCCATTAATCCCCCACATCCCCTCTCTGCTGATTAAGTGGCTTAAAGAAGTTTATTTAGTCGCTCTAGCCTTCAAGATGAAAGGCTATTTCCTGAAATACTCAAGGCTTGTAGATGCCGAAGGTTCAAGCTTCATTCCATATACTAGACTGGAATATGCTTGGCCAAGGACCCCCTCAGAATAAAATCACCAGTGCACAGTGCACTGGGAAGTGCTGAAATGAGAGGAGACAGGATGACACCGCTTATAGTGACACGCTTTGGTTCAGGTCACAGTGTGCTGTTCTTGCAACACAACTCTCCAAGATAACAAAGAGGAAAAGAGAGGGAGGAAGGCAAAACACAGCAACCTTCTGCTTCTCTTGCCACCTTCGTCCAGAGTAAAGGAATGAACGAGAACCACCCTCAGTCATGGCTAAATGTACCATGTGGCAGAGCTGGTTGGTATTTCAGTAAAATCAGGGTAATATTCATGCAGCAGCCAAAGAAGATCTCAAAGCTCTGTCACATATTGGAAATACTCTTTATTCAGCCTTCTAGAGCATCTATCTCCTGAGATGTCTAACCTATCTAAAATTGCTAGATCTCCACATCATGAGAAGAAAACTTCCAAAAGGCTTTTTCATCCCTTTTTGTAATTTACAAGTAAAGGGATTATCAACAGGAATACTAATGAGAAGTTGTTTTGAAGTCACCATGAAGAAAAAGTGATAAAAATAAAAGCATTCTGGCTCAAATATGAAAAATTCAAAAAGTTAAACTCCAGGATTTGCATCAGGCAGGTATTAAGCAGATGATAGGAAAAAAGAAAAAAACAAAAAAAACCCCAGAGCATAAAAATCACCCCAGGACAGTACAGAGCTCCAGCATGAGGCCTTTACCTTGTCTGGAGGTCCCTGGGCAGAGGAATGAGAATCACCTCCCTTAGCACATGTGAATTTCTGCATGGGCAAACCTGGGCCACACCCTGCAGGTTGTGTCCAAGAAGGAGCTCTCTCACTCAGTGCACAGAAGCAAAAGTTTTTGCCTTGGTGATGAGCTCTGCAGTGGCACTTTCAAGTGAAGGCAGGAGCATCAAGCTTTCACAGGCTGCATCAGCACGAGCAGCTCTGGTACACACAGAAACAGAAACTCGCTTTTAGCATGATTTTAACCATGCCTCCTTCTGTCAGCAAGTAAGGACTGATAAAGACAATTCCACTGTTCTGTGAGGACACCCTGATACTCCATGCATCTTTTAATCTTTTATTTCTGTAATTCACCCTCTCCCCAACTCAATAGGGTAACAAAATACACGAATGTAACTGGCAGTCTTGCAAATTGATTGGACTTTAAAAAGGGTATTTACAGTTTTTATGATACACAGTATGTATGTGGAGCCATATTCAGAAAAAGTGCCCTGTGATCACTGACATTTTTATAATTTACATTTTGTTCAATAAATCTCATAGAGGACAAGTACAGGAATTTGTTCATTATTTACAACTGCGATTTTTTTCAATGTTCACTGTAACTGAATCCCTGTTTGCCTCTAGAACTCTCTAACACTTTCTAATTTCTAAGTTTAGGTTTTAATGGCAGATAAAAATATATGAAATCACTGTTATCATTACCAGCTTACATATGCAGGAAGAACACTCCATGTAGGAGTTTTTTCGGTATTTAAGTCTAAAAAATGTGGAAGAGAAATAAAGGGAAATGGAAAATTTAGAGAAAACCTGTGAATGAAAACTTAGACCTCTGTGAGAGCTGCTGATTAGATATAATTGAGTTTCCTGATCATCCAATGAGGAAAGAAGATAACTTTGGCTAAAAGCCTATAATTTTTTTAGTGGTAAAGTGAAATCTATAAGGTGACAAATGTCAAATGCAAAATAAGATGATGGTAGAAACAGAAATTATGACAGGCAGAGCAATGAATGTTAAGAGGAAATTAGGATATACTAGATATTAATTCTTGTAATAGAGAGGCTGTTAATGTAGGAATGTTGATGGATAAAAGACAGAAGTATGACATTAATATTTCTGTTCTGCATTTGAAAAGAAACAGAACAAGATAGTCATAAGAGAAAAGTAAGTTTGTAATCACTTTGCTAAGCAGTATTCAGTAAGAGAGAAACTAGGAAAAAATCATTAGTCCTGAATATCTTGGATGCTAAAGTTGCCTGAATTTTTTTGCTGAGGGATCTTTAGTCCAGAGGAATAAACTTTTAATAATTCTTTGAATACCAGCAGGAACCCAAACAGTGTGCAGGAGTCAGGGAGGGTAAGGGGGATAACCCTCTGGACTACAGCACACTTCTGTTAATCCCCCACAAACTAAACAGAAAAATAAATTTTGTATTGCCCCAACTGGAGGTGTTCAAGGACAGTGATATAATTAATGTGTGCTGTAGGAATAAAGTTCATTTGTAGGAAATCAGTTCATTTAAATAAGCCCCACATGGTTGATGCCTGTTTACAATGGTGTTTGTATGCACGCAGATCATCTGCTGGCATATGTTAGAGGTTGAGGAGGTGAAAAGGACAATATTCACTTATGCTAAGTGACAATTACCTGTTTGAGCTGGGCTTTTCATGCTCGAAAGGCACTAGTTAAACACTTCCATCAGACACGTTCTCTGCTTTCCTCAGATTTTTGGGAGCAACTCACATAAAAGCACAGCAAAATTTAGTTCCCTGCTTATACTGGCCAAGGCATGATCTGCAGCATAGACAGAGGGAGCACCACGCACGCAGTGACAGGCGCCTTTCAGCTTCATAAAACCTCATCTAAGCACTCTTGAACATCTCTGCTGGGTGCTGCTCTGGCCCATGGAGATGTCCTGCCACCTGTGTGAGCTCTGCGTTTAAAAAGCCTCCTTGATGAGAAGCTAATCAAATGTGCAGTATACTGGAGTGTGAAATCACCCACACCGAGTCCCCGGAGAGGTTTTCAGGACCACCTTCTAGAATTACTGGTTTCGGTCAGGCTGGGTTGGGTTTGGTTCTTTGTTTTGTTTATTTGTTTCCTTTTTCCATGTCTGCTCCACTGTATGAACATCTGGGCAAACAGTCATTGGCACATTGTCCTGAGGTGAAACTGGACTGTAAATAAATCCTAAACCCCTCGTTTACACCCACAATGAGATCACAAGAGTTGCAACTACTCCACCTGACAGGTCAGCACGAATCAGTCCATTATAATGTAAAAGACACACATTTTAGACAGCAGTGATATTTTGTAGCCTCAAACTTCGGAGATGACACAGAGAGAATACTATAATCATTTAAAAAAAAAAAAAATCTCTCCAAGAACTCGTGGTCTATGTCAACGCCAATTACCCTCTGGGCACAACTATATGCACAAGGTTTATCACAGCCAGAAACTTCAGCCAAAAGCTCTTTCCAAAACTGTGGATAATGCAGTTTCTGCCAAGTATAAGTAAAGGCTTTGAAAACACAAACTGCTACAAGGCAGTTATCCTGCAGCCACAGTCCTCTCGGTTAAGAGGCCTGAATTGGTTGGTTGCAACATTTAAAATGTTGACAGGGCTGCTCTTAAGGCTCATGGATTTTTCAACAAGTCATTTGCTATCATGTGCTACAAAGGCAAAGCATCGCAGAAAAAGTATCTGTAGTTGAAAATCCACTTAAGAATAACACAGGCTTTACTGACAGCCAGAAATTTTCTGACATTGGTGCACTCAAGATTGCATTCACATTTTGTAATGTGAACAAGGAAAGATGGCCTCTTTTCCTCGTGGCTGTGGCAAAGTGCCATTTTATCCTGTAGCCGTACTGAATGCAAGCATTCTTTGGTCTGATTCAACAGCAAACTCTTGATAAGCAACCCTGACTAAGTATTATAGAAACAATTCTGAATGGTATTACAGTCTACTCCGAAATGCATTTACAGCTCCAAGCTGCAAAGATGTCTAATGTTCAGAACAGAAGGAAGAAAGTCTCTTCTCCTTCAGTTTGTGCTGTGAGGTCAAATTTCAACTTACACCTGTAGCTCATAGAAGTACGACAAAATCATGATTTCAGAATAAAGAAGCACCAATTGAAACTGAAATTCTCTTTTCTGCCTATCTGCCAAGTTGACAGAGATAAGTAGATATAATTGCCTACAAAATTTAATCCATCACCTCTTCAAAAATCATATATCCATTTACGTAGTCCAAAAGCATCATGTCAGAGCAATCTGTTTTAAACTCCCTTTCACTAAGAGTTTTGGAATTCTTACCATGAGTATTGGTATTAGCAGTAGCACCTTATAACCTTTTTGAAGTACAAATGTTTCCTTTAAGTTTCCATATTGTCTTGATTTTTTTCTACTGGATTTCAACAGCCTCACTGTAGTAGACAGACTTAAATTTCACCTTTATTATTCCAGCTTCAGTTTTCTAGGCCTCAAGTTCCCAGTGAAGATATTACAATAAGCAAACTGTAGATAAGTAATTATTCCTTTACATAAGCAAATTCTATTCCTTATATCAAGATTGGCTTCGCTTTCCAATCTATCACCTCTATAACTTGAAAAAAGTTAATTTTCATTCTTTTTTTTTCTTTTCCACAAGTTCACCAACACTAACCACCTTTACAAACACTGCTGGTTTTATTTTCCTCATCCAGAAATTCCAAATCCTTTCTAGTTACTCTGATTTTGCAGACTGGATTCTATAATGTGTCATCGTGTGTGTGCTGCCATGTCCTGTCCGCCACAACAAATATTATCTTCTTCCCTTTAACATTCTGAGATTTCTTATAATTTTCACATTGAACTTCTCCTTTTCAAAGTCTCTACATTTGTCTGTGTCAGTAATCATAGAATAAAGTCAGAAATTTTTTGGCATGAACTAGAGGAGAGCATGAGCTTATTTGTCTCCCTCACTTGCTGGCAGTAGCTTCTCTACTAGATAGGAAGTTGACATTAGAAAATGAGTATTTCACCCTATGATTACTTGTTTATGGACCCAGGAAAGAAACACAGAAAAGGAGCAGAGTGATTTTAGCTGGGAAAGGGGCTGTTGTCAGGGTTCTGCTCTGAGGAGCCTCTTCTTACTCCCAGTCAGCACTCTGCCATCAGGGACCTCACGAAGAAATTTATAGATGATGAATTCCTGGAATCTAGTGCCACGAAAAATAATAAAAATTGATATAAACAGTAACATACAACAATGAGTAACTGGAACCTTTAAGCTGATGAAAGAGAAAGCCAACCATTTCCTACCTGGAGTTAGAAACACTTCTCAAGGACTTTTATACTCTTTGTACCCTGACTTTGCCATCTCTGCAGTACTTAGGGGTAGTTTTCTTGCAATGTTGTCAGAAAAAGTATACCTTCAGTAAAGACTTTTTTAGAGTTTTCTGCAAATTATGGTCCTTATATTCAGAAAACATGTATTTTCTACAAGAAAGCCAGCTTTCTCTCCACAATTACACCCTTTTCACTGCCAAGGAGAAAATTAAGCTGCTAACAGTCTGACTGGGGAGACCACAGAGCTTTTTTGACTCTCATCTTTTTATTTCCTCTGATCAGATTTGGCAACTGGGGATGAATTGCATTAAACTTTGCCTGTATCTGCTGACCCAAATTGTTTACTAAGAAAAAATTACCTCATCAGGGTGTGTAAAGAGTGACTGACATAGACAACAAGCCCAGGCTGGACAGAAGGTGCTGTCAGTGATACTTCTGAGATCCCTGGCTACATGGAGTGACCAACAGCTCATTTCATTGAGAATTCAGAACCACCAACATAATCCCACTCCACCTTCTCCTTGCTCAGGGAAGCCAAATTTGCTACATTTGCTGAATCCTCCTAGCTATTGACTGAAATACTTCTTACCAAGATCTGGTCCAATTTAAAGCACACTGCAGCCATCTTCACAATATTCATGAGATGAGAGGACTCTCTGTACCCTCTTGCTGGGGCAAGAAGGCTCTTTAGCATCTCGCCTGCAGCCTCCAATTTGTTCTCACCAATTCCAGTAGCACTGTATTCTTTTTTAGCCATCCTAAGGGTACAAAATGTTAGCTGAAGGAGCTCTAAAGATATTTGATGTAAGGAAAAGAGAAAAGCATCTCTTACTAAGGAGAATTGCTGGCTCTTTCTGTGTCCCCTGCTGCTTCTATATAGAAAATGACAACAGGAGTCACAGGCCACAAAGCTGATGGTGCTCACCCCAGCAAGAGTCCAGCCTCTCAGAGCCTGAGGAATACAAACTCCTTCTGACACAGACAGGGGAGCAACACCAGCAGAACCACGAATTATTCCATATAGTCCAGTCAGGATTTCATTACAGCCCAACAAGAGGTGATGCCCTCACTGTCACACACAGAATTTGTGATTGTCTGAAGGCGGCGAGGGCCAGAACAGCTCATTTTTGTGAGCCATACCTCATCCACGTTGCACTTACATTTTTGATCACTTCAAAAAAGAAGTCTTTGAAATTGTCAAACTCTTAAAACGGACTAGATAGTCTGCTTAAGGCAAATCCACTTAACAGTCAGTGTGAGGTCCCCTTTCTTATCTTCTCTCTTTGTACATACACACTCTTCTTCTCTCTTTATAGTGACACAGGTCATAATCAATCCCCTTCTTCTTTACATGGAGTCTAATACACCACTTCTCTAAAAGTCAGCCTTTCTACCTTGCACATTCAGCTAAATGTCCCCTTCCCAGCCTTCAAACTCACCTCTGCATTTGGGCTGCATTTGGGCTTCATTTATTCCAGTGCTTGAAGTGTTGCTGATAAAAGGATCTCTGCACTTTTCTTTGCTGGGTTCTCCTGTATATCAAAATAAGAATCTTGTCTTTGTCATTAAGGCTTTCCTTTGTTTATTTTTACCCTATATTGCTGGTTTGGGTGTGGATGTTGCTTTCCTTTCTGTTACCCAAATTACCTTCTCTCCCAGTGTCCTTTCTGCAGCGGGGAGTGCTCTTTGATGGAGTCTGAATTTTCACATGTGCCTTAGTGTTCCCCTTCCTGGGACCTTGTGAGCTTATGATGTCAAACCATACAAGAAGTTGTGATTGCAGAAGAAAACACTAACAATGTGTAAGAAATAGGTAACAAAGTGCTGACCGTTCTTCGGGAAATCCATATCCCAGTGTACCAGATCTTCGGCCTCATCCTTGTTCAGAGAGTGATGCTCTGAAAGATACAAAGAGCAGTAAACCCTGCTACTTTCTAACAGTGTCATGCTCCCTTCCCAAGAAATACTTTTCAAAGTTAAACCACTCATATAACCATCTCATTTCCTTCCCACCCTGGAAAAATATGTTCTGAAGTCAAAACAAGAAGTTACCAGATTATAAAATCCACTTGCATATTCAAAAATCCACTTGTGGTGTGACATAAGTATAAATTATATAATGTTGTTGAAAGGTATTTGAAAATATGGATATTTATCCTTTACATACCATGATGTAAGGTCCACTCTCAAATTAACTAATATCAAGTAATCACAACTTTATGAATACCCTGATTACCTCTAGAAAGATTTATAGGATATTATCAAATAATAAGCGATTAACACATCGTTATGTGTGCCAACTAAGTCATTCCCATCATAGGAAAGTAAAAAAACCCTAAAGAATAGTGCAAGTTGAATTTGCACGGAGGATGCAGATTTGGAGAACTATTTACATTAAGCAAAATTGATTGGCAAGAAACTTCTTAAGAGTTCTTAAGACCAGTCTTAAACTAAAATTTACTGGTTTCTAGTAACCTGTCTACCAGTGTCTTTCAGTAAAGAAATGGTAAAAATTTTGTAACAATAATAAGAGTTTCTACTGAAATTTTATTTTCCTGTGAGGGATTTTAATGATTGTCACATTCCATAACGACAACAACAAAAAAATTGCAATTGACAGCTTCAGGTTGTTTTGTTTTCAGACTTTGCAGTGCTTTGGCTTCTGAAAAGATGCAGAATTTCCAGACTATACAATTTTGGTTGCTAGCTGTGTTTTGTCCCACGTGCTTGTAATCTGAACACATTTGAGATATTTTTTCTGGAAACAAGGATTCACTCTTGGTTTTCAGGCCAAACAGGTGTGCTGTCCATTCTAGAAAGAGAATTTCCCAGTCTAACTGGTGAGGTTAAAATGATTTAGGGCCTTTTTTGCCAGAGAAGAAATTTCATTTTCCATCTAGTTTAACATTCTAATAGTTATCTTTGGGGGCTTGATTCAAGCTTGCTGAAGTCCATCACGCTCTTTCCAGTGCTCACAGAGCCAATAGCATCAAATTTTCATTTGGCTTTGGTCACTACTGCCTGATTTTCAATATACTTTCTTTATCATTATACTCACCGCTAGTTTTATGTAGATCAGAACTGTTGATACTAGGATTATTTAGATTTTTTTTTATTAACCTGCACAGCCATTGCTCCCCATAATTAATGCAGCACATCTGGGAGGTGTTCCAGACAGACCTATGTGAAGGCAGTCTAGTCCACATTCAAATAGGTATCTTGCCATTTTACAAGAAGAGGTTTCTTTCTTTCTTGACTTTGCTATGAGGTCAATAATTTTCCGTAAGTTTATGCGAGGAAAAAGTTCATTGAAATGATATCCAGGGCCTCTTTTTAACAATAATTTTCCTTTGCTATATCTTGCCAAGATCATTTAAGCCTCCCAGCGCATATTTATAGGAAGCCTGGACAAGGATGGAAGGAGGATTCATTTTTTTGAGATCTCGTTCAAGAGTCTCAGTATTTCATTCCTTTATTAAAAAGGAGAATTTTTACCCTGCTGTAGCTTTTGGATTCCCGTGAGAAATGTGTTTTCACAGGTTACTCCAAGGTCCATAGTACACGGATTTACATCCACCAGGCAGTCATGGCACATGCCTTTGCAGTGGTGGATATATTCCAGACGTTTTGCCATCTGTTGGCCCGTCACCTGCCAGGCTCTGGAAGGGCTTTGTGCTCCCTGTACCGGGGATAAGATTTCAAACCACTGCCTGTAGTCAGGGAACGAGTAAGTATGCAGATTATCCATTGTACAGATGCATGTCCTGGATTATAAACTCTTCAGAACAGTTAGAAAACACACAACTACAGAAAAAAAAAAAACAAAACAAACCAAAGCAACTTTTTTTCTGTTATAACTTCTCCAAGTTTTCTGATGGGAATGCAGTTTGGGAAAGGGAGAGGGCTGTTCTCAAAGCTTCACCTCTTGGGAGTTTCTTTGCAGGAAATTAAGAATGATGCCTGTACTGGCATCTATCTGATGAGAGGGACCTCTGCTGGGAAATCCCAAAAGGAGCACAGCCTACATGAAGCGTCATGCCAGTGAGGGCCTCTCCACAGCTGTTCCTGAGTGAATTTTGAGTAGGAGCAGGACTCACTCATCTGAGGAGGTATTCTGCTCAAAAATACTGATCCTCAGTTTCCAGGATTCAGAGTCCAGTTGTCTCCAGCACCAGCTTCTCTCCCACTGCTCGACCAAGCTTCCTCTCTTGCTTGAACCAAGTGCAGAACCTGTAATTTGTTATATAGCTGGAAAACACCACGAAGCATGTCACTGTACAGAAGATGTGCACCACCACTGGGGAGGGTGAGACTTTCGGTGTCCCAGGGCACATCCCTGGGCATATCCTGCTCTGTTATTGGTGTTATAATGAGCAGAAATGCTTCAAACATATGCCAAAATCTTGGAAATAAGCTTGTAGCCCTCTCTTGATGAGTGCTCAGATCTCCCTGCCTAGACAACAGACAAAATGGCTACTCTTGACTTTTGTAGGTCTTTTTCTTTCTTTGTTCTGTACTTAATACAAGAAGAACAGCGGTTAACAAGTAACAAAGAAAATTAACTGTCAGTGAATTGCACAGCCCTTCAAACTGGACAAACTTGAAGGCACAGGTGAGTCAAAGCCTTGCCATAGCCTCCAGTAAACATTCTATTCGTTCCATCTGAAGGCAGCGTTAGCCAAGCCTGTCTTGGAAAAGCTCTGCATTTGCTTAACAGCACTGGTCACAGAGGCTTCTCTGTGACAACATACAAGTTCTGACTGGGCACCAAGTCTGAAAAATACATGTACGCATTGTCATTGCACATCTGGAATTTAGAACTGCTAATGGATATGCTGTGACAGAAAAGAAAAGTGTCTGGCCAATAAACTTGGTTTATATATTTTAAAAAGCATTACCACATTTCTGGCTAGTAGCCTTTCATCCTCTAGACTTTACACCAGTGCATCTGGAATGCTAAGCAGCTCTTTCAGGGATGCAGCCATGTCCCAAAATGCACCTTTTTGGTTTGAAATAACTTTAAAAACTAATTAAAAAGGAGGAAGGCTTACATACTTCGCCTTGCATATCAGCTCCTACAATCTCAGAAACCACAGGTGAAAATTCTCTCTCAGACTCTCTGTCAACCTACTTTATTTTCCAGGGTGCCACTACGAACAGGTGCAGCTGTCTTTGAATAATGTATTTTGACCTCATTACGTGTGTGACTCAAAGGAGCAATTGTGAGTGGCTTTTTTCAGGACTAGCAGAGGAAGCCTGAGCATTTTGAGTTCCTACATGACACTTTGAGCCCCCTTGTCACTGTAGTCACTGAACCCGCAGGCAGAGCAGGTGCCAGAGTCCCTGTGGTACAGATCACCTTCCGCAGGGGGCAGGGATGCCCTGTTTGTCACCTCACCCTCTCTCAAGTGCTGGGAAATAGAAGTGAAAGAAAGAATCAGAGACCAGCAAAGAGAGAAAACTGCAACACCACTGCCTATCCGGGCATGCTCATAGGTGGCCACCAGAACATTACATTCCACAGTGATGCATGAAATGTATTTCAGCCAAGTTAAAGGCAGGTCTTGCTTACAGGCCACCTTTACACCTCTGAACCTCTGGCAGGGCCAGTGCTTCACATCTTGATGCAGTGGCAATGTGAAAAGCTTCCCTACATACAGGCTGTCTTTAATTTTATTGATGTTTGCTTCTACAGATCTCATACCTTTCTGCTGTGTGCTCTGGGCACAGAGTATTTTTCAGGCAGGAACCAACTCCAAGCCGACGGCAGCAGTAAGTGCCCTGTATGTTTAGTGAGGATTTGTAGGGCTGGATTACTGAAAGCCTGGAGAACCAGAGACACACTTTCACTTTCTTCACTCAAGATTAGGAATTAAGCTCAAACTGTGGAACTAGGCGTAAAAGATCAGCTTTTTATGATCAGGCCACCCAGATGGCTTAATGACAGCTGTTTTGATGTCCACATGATGGCATTGCAGGTACCTAGAGGATATGAGAAAAACAATTCATGATTCCCCCCTTCCCACCCATTTTCCACCCAAGCTCTCATGACTGGCTTCATCAACAAAACCAGAACCAGCCCAGTCAGTGCTTTATAAAGCTTTATTGCAAGATGTGTTTACATAACGCTGTAGAGGTGAGCTTTTTAACTACTTATATCAAGAAATTTTGGACACTGGTCTGCAGTCAGTTTTCCATATTTACCCTGCATGGCACAGAAAAAAAAAAAAAATAGGGTGTGATCAGATCTTTCCAGACATTAAAGTGGGAAGAGTGGGGGGAGAAGAGGCAGATAAAAAGAAAATCCCCCCTAGTTCATACTAAACGTGACACAGCTTCTGAAGGATCAATACAAATGGCAGGTGAGCTTCATGTGTAATAAAATCTTAAAAGAATAATTCAAGTTCTTTATGAAATAAAACAGAAACAAAAAATGCATTTTCATGGACAATTAAATTTAACATAGAATGAATTCACCTAAAATGAGAAAACAACGAACAAAACCAAAAACTCAACCAAAAGGACCTGTAGATAATATCTCTGACCATGCATGGCTTGTTTTTTAAATTACAATTCACAGAATAACACTGCTGGAGAGCCTATTTTACACTATGCTACACAGAACATGGAAAAACATGAGTAGTGACATTTACACAATTTTACAGTATTTTTCCCTCGTCTAAGAAACACGTCCTTTTCTACTTTACATTTTTTTACAATTCCCAGCTCACAAAAAAAGGACACTATATGCGCAAAGACAGTCTTTAAAAAGGAGAAATGCATCCAATGCTACAAATAAACCTTTTCTTTCACAGAAGCCTCTGTATTAGATAGTGATTAAACAAAATATATCTCTATCTGCCACTCAATGTGAAATGGACTAATTAGAAATTTTATTTTTTTTGGCATAAACATCAAACTATACATCTCTGAAACTCTTTGCATTACTTGCTATGTAACTATTAAACCACTTGCCAAAAAACTTCTTGGGGTCACATCTGAAATGCCAATTGAGCCAGTTGCTGCCCCAGTTGAAGCAAAGGAAGGTGGGCCTTACACGCTGTTCAAGTGTTTGTGAATGATTTTAAATGGCTGCTTACAACCAAACTTTTTCTCTTTCAAAAACACTTCGGTTTATTTTCGTTCAGAGCCTGTAAGTACCTGGCAGTTCTTCCTTCAGAGGAACATCAGCAGTTGTACCCCTTCCAGCTTAGACAAGTGTTTCTTGTGTCCTGCTGCTGCAAGCACAGACCACCCTACCACTGCATCCCAGGGTCTGGCTCCTCCCCAGTGCACACACAGCCCACCCTGAAGGTACCGGTGTCACTGAAACCCGGGAAGAAAATAAAAACTCTCTAACACTATATTTGAAGTGATGGAGAATCAGGCATTACTTTATTCTGGCCAGGATGTGCCCAGGAAGAATATTCCGGGGTTTCGGTGACACCGGCAGGATTGGAACATGTGCACTGAGCTTCAGGAGTGAAAAGGAGAGAGGAGTATGCTCCTGCTTCTGCCTGACACCATGTCCCTGTGCACCCTTCGGACAGAGGCAGGCTGTGTGTGCGCCTGGCCGGGAGCTGCGGTGGAAGGATGAAGGGTGTGAAACTGGTGGGCTGGCACCCTGTTCCCATTTCTCCACTGTGAAACCAAAGCATTGCAACAACTACAGCTGCACAGTGAAGCTGAACCCAGACTACTGCCAACAGCCACGCGGTTTCCAAAGCATTTTGGACAGCCACTTGCTGCTGTTACATCCCCAGGGAGGCTCTGCAGGGCAGGTGCACGACAAAAGGAACCATTTACTGTGCCTACAATGGCACCGTGCCCCTCAGGGTTGCAGTGGTTGTTGAAGTCCTCAAATGTAACTTCTCAATAGCTTTTAGTGTTGGCCAGGGTACATTTAGAGCACAGCACACCAGGGATTTAAGGTGCTGCTGTCCTGCAGAATCTTGCAGGAGGCCCTTGCTGTCACATCAAGACTCTGACTCCAAATTCCTGTTAAACTGGGACATTAACTTTTATCTTGATATTCACACGTGATTATCTATTACCCTAAAGCCAAAGTCTTGTCCATCTACGAAACTGATGCCTTACTTTGCTGATGGAATCAACCACTGCAGAGATTTCGTCTCTGTAAAAAAATGATGTCAAGAGAGAAAAAGAAATGTATTTTTAAAACAATGTTTGACGCTGCTTCCAGTATTTAAGGGAGAAAGAAAGAGCCCCATTAAACCACCTTTTTTTTTTGTTGATTTTGGATTATGGACAAGGAGCTGTCAAACAGAAAGGTCAAAAAGAGCAGCCAAAGGGCTATAAAACATCTGGAATACATGAGCCTGGTTCGTGGCCTGACTGAAAGGTGAAGAGTGATGAATTTAACTTTTCTGAGGGATCTTTTATTCCTGAGTGTGGCACACAAGCATTCCCTGGGGGTTTCTTCACTGCAGCCACACAACTGCTACTGAGCCTTTATCTTCACTTGGGACTGAGATTATAGAAAGTATTTGTATGCAGTCTGCTTTTAAACACCAAGGGAGATGAAAGATAATTAGGATAGCTTCCCTTTGGAGCCTATTTCATGTGCTAAAGTTTATCTCAGCAACCAGATCAGGAAGGCATCCAGATCAGGTGGCAGTCAAACAGATACAGTGCTCTGGGCACTGCATTTGCAGCTGACTGGTTCTATGGGAAACGGAAGAGAGGTAGTTATTATGGCTGCAAGTGTTTAAAAACAGCCTACGTGGATCTCTGTGTGAGAAATGGGAATGTGCTACTACACTGTGTATTCAAGACTTTTATATTTGTCAGAAACCAACCTGTATCTCACACAAAACTTGTCTTAAAACAAGTGTTACATCCTTATGGTGGGCTTTTCCGATGACAGAAGGGCAGGCAGCAGCTCAAAACCTGGTTACAACTTCACTAGACAGACAGAGAGAAGCATACAGATAAAATGAATTCCTCCATTTAATCTGGAATCCGCTAGTTAGATGAAGGGGAACAAAAGTTATTCCCACAGTCGGGACATGCTGGTAGACTCTGGAGGAAATACCGCCACCTTACAGATTAGTCAGTCATTTTATCAGGAACCAAAATGGAAATCTCTCCTGTAGTTACTGCTCTACACTGTGTCTGATGATCTTGTTGCAACAAACACCGAGGACGACAGTGGAATTTATCTGATTGTACACAACTGCATAAACACGACCAAATTATTCTTCAGAAAAGTTGGTATCAGTTTTACAGATAGAGCACAAACAGAAAAACAAACGCCACGGAAAAAACAGAAAAGGAAGAATATGCTTCACATGTAAGACTCTTGCATCCAGAGAATCTGAAAGAAACCACCTTTCGTTTTTTTCACTGAACTTACTCTAACCTATATTATTCCCCATATTTAATGTTCTCCTTGATAAGGAGCATATAAAGTTTTGCACAGTTTGGAAAATACGTATGCCCAACTATTAGTAATTCATCAGCTATGTTATGTTTCAGAGACAGACACTGTACTATGCTTAAATGAAACACAAATTTGTTCCCTGTTAGCAAGTGGCCACCAACAGCCAAGCTGTCACCAACTTTGCACAATCAGCATATTATAATTAAAATATTAATTTTTAAAGACTTGTTTGATTTTCTACCTCCAGTCAAATATAGGATCACTGTCAGCATATTTGTTGCATTTTTGCATTTTTTATCACTTAGCAAGTAGCACAGTTCAACATGACCATTACATTCAGGGTGTCTTCCTCTTGTTCCAGACTTCAAACACCTCCACAAACCCCCATTACCTTCAGTTCTTTGTTCTAAGCATCCTTAAGTGAGATTTCAAAAGTCCATAATGGTGAGCAGCACGTAAAGATCCACTTTAAAATCCAGATGCTCGTAGGTCTTGCATATTTTACAGTGAAATTAGTTATATGCCACTTCTGTTTCCTAACCAGCTTCTTCCTTTCCACAGCCTTCAAACACACAACGTATTGTTTTGACTACCCAACTACTGCCTTCTGTCTACTTGTAAAATTGGCTTTTTAACAAATGGAGGGGAAAACCACATCAAACTCAATGCTGTTCTTAAGAACCATTGCTCACTAGTGACTTTTTATTCCATGGGAGATCCAAGGCATCGGCAGATAAAGAATGAAATGTTACAATCAGGAAAGTGGACAGCACAGATAGGATGTTCAGCCACAGGTCTTACTGCAGTGTTGTCAGCTACCTGGCTCTCTCATCACTTGGATGCTGTGCTCAATGCCATGTGATGGATGACCAAGGTTTCAGAGGTTTATTGTGTTTGGTTCAAATCTCCTGAACAATCTTCAGCGATTATCCTGTCCTTAAAGAGAGCAGAGTAAAATAACTTGAAGTACCTGACCTGGCCTGGGTGCCAGAAGCAACATAGCTGTGGCATTAGGACCCCAAGCATGGAATATTATTTAACTCTATTTTCCAAGTGTGTTTTGCAGCCAAAATCGAACCCTGTTACCATGACTAAACTGCTGCAATTCCTCAGTTAACCAGCTTGAAGAAAGTCTCAGCTGTTACTGCTGTGCAGACACATCCTTAATCTTAGAGGCTAAGGCAATAGAAAGAGACAATCTTGTGCATCCTTGAGGACCAATTGGCCATATACAGACTTTGGCTTAAAAAGTTCCCTTTTATGTTATTGTTGTTTGCAGTTCTCCTCAAAATACGTCAGGACTGGCTGGGGTGACTGTTCAATTCATCTTCACTACTGTATATGTCCTCCACTTAAAGGCAGATGAGTTGACTAAAGATTCTTCAAACATGCTGAGGGCAGTTATAAAAGTCAGTTATAAAACAGTGAGATAAGGGAAAATATATTGGAGTTGTTTACTGTGGTACCCACTCCACTTGTACCAAGGATAATCACAAAAAACCAGTAAAGAACAGCAAAAACACAGCAGGCTTTTTAGCAGGGCTATTTCATATTCAGATTCATTAAATTGAAATAAAATCACCACCACATTATCTTGTAGCAGAGAAAAGCAGCATGAAGGGCACAGGCAAGTGAACAAAACTTCTTGATCTTAGCATCCAAATGCATTTATCGAGTATGTAAAATTGTTGACATCGATCCCTCTGAAATTGTACAAATGCAGAGTACAACCATAGCTCAACAAGAGGGAGGAACTGTGTCCTCTCCTCTGTGTGCATGCTGCTATGTACAGTATGAGTGTGCATTAACGCACGTGAATTCAGGATCCTAAACACTCCACCTGTATTGCAGGCCATGGCCTGCCCCACAGGTCGATCACACCGAACAACACTGAGTTCCTGCAAAAAAGACATTCTTTTCCTCCTGTCCAGGTGGATCAGTAAGGCCCCACAGTGAAAACCATGGTCCAGCTGGCTTCAGCAGAAGCATGATTTCACACCATGACTGTATATGTACAGATACATGCACACATGTCCACACATTCATTCTGTACATATACAAAGGTACACACACATTTCTACATTCTTTGGTGGCAAAATAATAAAAAACCCAACAAACCACAGGGTTGCACAGACTGTGCATCTTCGCTTAATGAATCTGCTTCAGGAAAATTTGGGTTGCTGTAACAGGAGTTATTTTGCCTCTTTAAGGACTGTTCCTTGCATTGACAAAACGCCATACATTTACAATGACTAAAACAGGGCACAAGGAAAGCCAACGTAAACACAGCTCACATAAGGACAGATAACTCGGAGAGCCCCCTCCTACCCACATCAACATGCCATGAGAAGAAGCAGCCATGTGCTTTCACCTAGGAACACTCAAATGCTTCCTCAGTTACCATCTGGATGTCATGCTGAGCTGCGGCACACCCTTCTTCTGCCCTGGATGTGGGGTTTTGCTTTTTGTTGCTTATTAAAATTGAGTTAAAGAGGACAGGATGTTGGGAGCAGCAGAGGAGGCTGGCAGTTCAATGCCACACTGAAGGGTTGTCAGCCTGTGTGCTTCAGATGAATGGCTCTTCTTGTCGCCACCTCTGGGATGTCAAACCTGCATCTCAGAAGTGCTGATGAGGCCCAGTGCTTTGGCTTCTTCTGGTGTTAGCCCACTCTTTAGTGTCCTTCTCACTGCATAGTCATGAATTCCAAAGGCAGGCAAAACAAAAAAAAACCCAAAAAAACCCAAACAAAACAAAACAAAAAAACAACAAAGAAAATCAAGCAATTAGAATTGATAATTACACAAGATTTTCAGCTGCTAAAAACCCTGCTAACATGCAAGTTCAATCAAATCAAAAGTTGCTATCTACTCAGGGCCTCCAGTTCAGAAACACTGAGGAATACCCTATGGCAAATTCGTGGGAGCATCAAGTACTCAGCAACTCCAAACAGTCAGGCAAAAATACATTTGTCATTTGACATCTAGTCAACAAAATGTTTTAAGGAAAAACACTTCAGCTTTTTAAGACTTTTTGTTTCCTCTGAAATTGTACCAGTTGATTTTCAGTCCATAGAAAGTATCATCTGCCCTATTGTTTTATAATTTCATAAGAATTTTTTAAAAGAACTTTGGGATCTTTTGAATTTATCTCTATTGAATTTATCACTATTAAATCCTTTGAGACCCTTTAAAGGTGTAAAACTCTCCCCCCAAAGTTAAAAGACTATAAACATGACTACGTTATAGTTGACTCAAATCATTAAAACTACTGTTTTCCTACATGCTCCCCTTTCTTTTGTAATGCTCCCCCATCCTAGCGCCATTTGTGTCATCTTTGCCATTGGTAGTCTGCAGCATTTTAGCTGAATTTAAATGATAAATCTTAAGCCAAAATCTTGTTTCTTAATTTTCCATAGAGTGTTCTGAACGCTAGCCCTGACACGACTTTTGAAATTTGTGATTGCCTTTTTTATTCAGAAACAAGGGACTGAGTCACTGCACACACTGAGCATCAGTGTCCTCCTAGTTTTACTGGTGCCATGACTTTCAGGTGGATGGGCTTTAATTCAAGACACAAGTGGGGTGTTCACACTTTGATGTTCCTCAAGTACAAAATGCACATTGAGAAGTTCAAGCTGCATGCAAAGCAGAAACAGTGACTTAATGTTGAACAGATATATTTGGAGCCCCAAAATAGTGAACTCTAGAGGAAACTTATCTTAGAGAAACCAATTGCAAATAGTGGTCAAGGAGTTCTTGCATCATTTAGCACAATTAAAATCTCTCATTTATTGAGATATTCAGTCCATGTAACTGAAACTGGGTGGTCACACTCAAGGGTTGAGCAGGAGGGAGAGGAGGGAATGGACTGGCATAGAAAACAAGGGGATAAGATAAAGGAAGAATATGGCATAGTTGAACATTTGATACCATGCAGGTCGAATGAATGGGATCTATGTTTGATAATCAAACCACTTTTATCAGCTACTGAGGTTAATCAAATGAGCTGGGAATGCCACGTGTGTAATTCCTCCATTATCAAACCCTCGCTTGAAAACTTCTTTTTCAAGGCTCACTCCATTCTCCTATATTATTTTTATTATTAAACACCACCAGGGGTCTGCATGACAGCTTTTTAGGATACCCAGTTTTTCCTACAATACTGATCAGCAACATCTTCCAAGTTTAACAATACGTAGCTTAAAGCACTGCAAGGTTAAATGAAAATGATAAAGCTAAGTTTAAGAAAGACTAAAAAAGTAGAAGAGAAAAAAACTTCAGAAAATGCTCTGGTCTCCTTGGCAAAGGATACCAAATGGCCCTTTTGAGTTAGTTCTCATTACTGGCACTCTTTTTGGCTTCTCAAATTTGATATCCCAAATGTCCATGGTGACAAATGTTAATTTCTAGACATATGCTGTGGAATACCTTAGGGTCTTAAGGTCTCAGGGAATCACCCAGTGCTTACTTCTGTATCAAAATACACTATATCAGGAGTGGAAGAACAAATCCAAGAAAGCTGCAGTGGAAACATTTCTGATGTATTAAAGTCAAAGATTACCCTGTGTATTTCACCTGCTTAGCTGCCTACACTGCTTCTCCCCTGAAGGCTTTTTTTCTGTACCCTCTGTAACACCAACAGTCAAACATGGACCATAGCCTGCTTGGCCGCCAGACATCAGTGTCCTGCTAAAAAATATGCATACAGGAGACCAAACTTTCCCAGGGTGGCTGTCTAGATGGCATTACATCTTCCCACTGATGCAAAAGTGAACCGGAAAACCAAATGTGGAATGAATTTCCACTGTTTAGACACTTCTGGGGAAGTGTCAAACTAAATGTATTCATGACTGCTCTCACACAAATCCCCGACTCTCTCAGACCACACTCACTCACTCACATTTGCAAACTGAGCACAGTAACTACTGTAAAACAAAGCTATTTTTTTCTTGTCAGACAGGAAGAAAAGAAGGTCTTATTTCTATTTGTAAACGTTTCATAGGAACTGATGTACTCAGCTAACACTGGTTATATACTGGACTAAGCTAAATTCTGCTCTTAGTTATGACAAAATAACCCTAGAACCACCTTCTTTAGGTCAGCACAATTGCTACTGCACAAATAACTGAGCTGAGACTCCATCTAACAACTGAGAGGGAAATGTCTGCCTCTGCAACTTCTACCAAGTAGAACACAGTTGTTTAAATTCCTCCATCAGCCTGAGTAAGAGAATTACTAGTTTACTAGGAAAAGCCAAATGGATTTACAATAATATATGGGTCTCTTTGAAGAAAACTACAGGAGTTTATGTTCAGAAACCATAATTAGGAGTTGAAATACCATGGTAGAAACCATCTTCATGGAAAAGCAAGTAGTCTTCTTTACATTAAACAAGATAGGTCTCTGAATCTCCAGATGCCTGCCTATCAAACATACTAAAGTATTAGACTGGGAGCCTTTTGTATTAACCCTCTGATGCCTGAAGAAAAGAAATCCTGTATGGAGCAGGTCGTAAATACAAGTGCCCTATTCTGGGTTTGCTGTATGATTCACACAAGAAGTCTGAAGACCAACCCCAGTGAGATCTGTATTTTTTGTGCCACTGCAAAACAAATAGGAGTGACAATAGTCAATGAATTGCTGGAACATATGCAGCTAAATTAAACAAAACATCCCTCTGTTCTAACTTAGCTCTCCTTTAATAGAGAGAATGAAGTCATCATTCTCTGTATTAAAGAGGGTTTAAGATATTCCAGTGGCTTCAGGTATTAAGGCCTACAGTTAGGAAAAAAAGAGTTCCAAACAATGCAGAAGTTTGGTGGTCATAATGAAATTGTCAAGAAAATAATAAAAACAAAGATGTGAAGAATCTTTTCAGAGACAGAATGATTCCCACAAAAACTGACAGCTGCTGACTTGCATAAACCAAGTATGTGGGGCCAAATACTGCAAAGTACTGTGGCTACTGGCAAGATTAAAAGCTGTCCACCATCAAGAGGCAGCTGGAAAGATAACAGCTGACAGAACCACGGTCCAGATTCAAATGAGGGAATTCTTAACCCTACAATGCAACAGGCCAGTCTGACATGAAGCCACTTAGTGTTTGAAGTATTATGTACTTAGGGAGATAAAAGTAGTCTGGAAAAGGGTCTCTTTATATAAAATTTTTATCTACTATGCATAAGTTACAGTACATTTCCTCATCTGAAGAGACAGTGGATGGGTGCAGCATCCATAGTAACACAAGTTCCAGCCCGCTATTCTCTGCACTGACTTGTTGACTATGGAGGCTTGTGGGTGATGAAACCAGGAGAAATCTGAGTTATCTACCGGAGCAAAAGCTGCTGCAGGAGGTAAGGTGAACCTTGTCTTCACATTCTGTTAAACAGATGTCCTCAGTCATTTGTCTATTTCCCTATAAAGTGCTTGGTAGGGTTCCTCTGCCTTAGGTCATGAACATGTTCCGTCATCAAAACGGAATGCAGGGAGATATTTTCCTTCCACGTTTTATAGACAATGCAAAATTACACTTCTCAACCTAGATCTTCACTCTCCCTGCTTCACTGAACTTTGTCGTGTCTCTAACTGGACTAGACATAATATCTTGGCTTGTAAAACTCTTAGTCCGCTGCAGATCACATTAAACTGAGTTATGGAATGTATTTTGGAGGCAGTGACAATGAAAATAAAACTTTCAAATGACCTTTTAGGTTCTTCAAGCAATTTTTAAAACATTTGCTAAAGAAACATAACATAGAGAGAAAATAACTTTTACTCTTGTCACAAGCAAAGCCTGCTGAGATCCCATAACCAAGAAACTAAATGTTGTTTTTCTGGGGTTAGAGGGTATGATATTCTTTGCTAATCATGAAATCTAGAATTTTATTTGATATCCTGGTAGAATGCAGTGTGCTTATGATGAACTCAATGAATTTGACTCTGCCTGTTGGGTCAAAATCTACACAGATACGTAGCCCTCACACTACACTGGAAAAGTTTTAAAAAAGAGTAATTCTCTATGCATAGCTTTATCAGAGAATACAATTATCTAGGGTTTAGTTGTTTTTTTAAAGAGCAAATAGCACTTCCTCTCTCCCTACATTTTTTTTTTTTTTAGGATTTAACAAATAGTAAAGATCAGTCTGGCTGGGGCCATTTATTCTTGCATTTGCAATGGCTTTTGGCATGTGTGTCTACATAGGCGTGAGTCACTTGTAAGGCAGAACAGATCTGACCATTCTCCTGCTCGGGCAGTCACAGAATGAGTGCCATTCCTGCTGCAAAGATGTGGCAGCCACAGAACTGCCCCTCGGTCCCAGCTGCAAAGGTAAAGCAGCTGCAAGTTGCTGATTTGTAACAGAGAAAATTCTGTGTGGCTGTAAATTACACGGTGAGGACAGCAGAAAGGGCAGATTATAAGAGACAATACAGGCCAGCTCCATCATCCCACTTCATTTAATGTATCTTAGGGGTTTTTTTGTGTTACCTATCCACATGCAGTTTGCACACTAGGTCTATGTTCTCATATATTTACATTTAACATGCTGTCTTGGGCTTTACTACAGTGAGTTCAGCAACAGCAATTCGCAACTCACAAGTTCAATCCAGACAGTCTCGCTCATATTTTCTTATTTTAATCCTTGTCATATTTTTATGCCACTGTCTATATAAGTTATGTTTAAGCATATATCATTGTTTAATACAAGTAGGCCTAAATGCTTAATAGAAACACTATACCATTATATGTAGAAATTTTCTTACAGGGATTTGTAGGTGAATTTTTGGATTATACCACACACGTCTCTGAAGAAGTACAGACAACTGAAATGTGGTCTTTGTCTGGGTCAGCCACATAGAAAGCTCCCAGAACCAACACATCAGTATGTATTATTATCCTGCAGCTTTGCTTTGAGTCCTGTCAGCACTTCACAGATGGCACAAGACTCTCCTAACAAGAAATTCTGTAGTTCACAACCACCTCTGGGTGTAACTTATGGTGGCTGTGACATAAAGAGGAGTCTAGCAGTGGCAAAGGACAAACTGACACTTCTTAAGGAAAGCTGAACTTGTTTTTAATTTCCAGGTGGCTTATGTTATAGGGAACAAAAAGTAACATTGCTTTAGAGAACCTGGGCTGCATGAAGAGCAAACAGGTTTTCAAAGAAATATTTAACATATAGTTGAAACTGTAAAGTTTCCCACTTTATGTATTCCACAGATAATGATTTACACAGTCCCAACAGTAGAGCAGAAAAGAAGATTTAACTCCTTCCTTGAAAGCCTTCTATGACAAAATCCCCTTAATTTTCAGGATTTACGTGAATTTCACTATAAAGAGTTACTACTAAAAGCAATCCTGCTGCCACCGCTTTCACAATTTCTCCCACTTAACTTCACCAGTCAGGAGCGATTCCACTGATAATAGGTAAAACATCAAGAGCGTAAAGCTCACCAACAAGCGAGTCTGCATGACTGAGTATACAGTGAGTCATGAAGGAGTCACTATACACTATTTTCAAGACCAGGCTATGCATTAACAATGCACAGGTTGGAAAAAGACAGGAGACAAGATAAAAAAAGTAAACCGTCTCATGTAAGTGTCTGAGGCCTGCAGCCTTTACATTCCATTTGGAATTTTAAAATGACCCACTAAGGGGGCTTATCAGGATCTGAACACAGAGATGTCTCTTGGAGAGTGACTTCGCAAGGAGTGTGACCAAGTTTGAGCACCTGGGCTCTGTGGAATGCAAATTAATTATCCCCATTAGGAACCCACGCTGGGGATAGGGATTCCAAGCAAAAGGCATCATCTCTATTAGCCCATAAGGTGAAAAATAACTATGATCAAAACAATCTTGTAATCACACTAATCAGGTGGTGTTATTCTGCCTAGAGAAAGCCATATATATGTGTGTGTGTACAATACACACATACGTGTGTATTATTTCTTGGCCATAATGCTGGGGCAAGATAAATGCAAAATAGATTTTTGTGAAACATTTTTGTTCATCTTCCACAAGAGACTTCCCTCTGAACACTTCTGACGCTCGAGTCCAAGCAAATCCCTGCTTTCCCAGCTCCTCCTGCTAATCTCCTTGGAGGCAGCAGAGGGCTCCCTTTGGCAGCTGTGGCAGCGCCATGCTCTGGAAAGCCACACAGGAGATGGGGTTTGTTGCTGCACTTCTTTAGTGAAGCAGCGTGAGAAGCCGCCCTGTACCTCTCTGCCTTCTCTCGCTCTCAGACGAAGTGCCTTCCCCAAGAACCCAGTGATTTTGTCGGCCAGCAATGCACTGCCACCGAGTTCTTACTAGGATGCTGAAAGTCATCACCTTTCAGGAAGGAAGGATGATGCAAGTAAGAAATATATTACTGACCAGAGATAAATTGGCAAGTTGCTTTAATGCACAAAGAAAGCAAACAAAATACTTATCAGCTTTGGACTAATGGTGTGCCACTCAACTACCCATAATTTTTAAATACTTAAAACATAGGTATCCTACTTTCGGGAATGAATCCTGTGACAAGAATTAAAAAGACACTACCTTTAAAATACATCAATGAAAATGAAAACAGAGGGTAACGTAGATGAATTCATGATGCAGTGAATGGCAAACTGGCAAAAGCAAAACCAACAATTTGTATCTCCTGTAAGATGCAAACAAATGGAGGGAAGTTATTTTTTTCCCCTACAGAATTACAGTTGAAAAAGTAGCAAAACTGTATACCATAATGGAAGTATTTATATAGAAAATGTCAGTGCCAATAGGCTGTGATGGGGAAGAGGAACAGCTTTATTTCCTACATATAATACTGACATCACTTGCTCTTTATCAGCTGCTCATCTCCTGCCAGTTTCTCCCGCATTACCTCCAGCCTGCTCTCTCCTGAAATTAAGGAAGGGCCACTTGGCCAAGAAGAGATGGCCAGAGAGATTCCAGCACTTGTAAGTCCTTGTCTAGAAGCCCTTGGGAAGCTGCATTTGGTTCTGCCAGTGTTGGAGACACAGCACAAGGATGGTCTGCCTAGGCTGCCACATCCTGGGGGAAACTGGCTTCACTGGGATGGGCATTTAGTCCCATGAGGTGACAGCCGCTCTAAAACCACGTGGGACTACCCATCCTAGCAGCAGTTTTCTCCCTGTTGCTACACCACGCCCTTTGTGCTTGGTGTTTTAATGTACATGCACATGCGAAAGTCTGTGTAGTGTTCCTATCTCTCCTCTCCCTGTGAAGTGAAATAAACTGGGATAAAGATATGTACCTGTTGTCAACCTTGCATATTTAATTCTGACTTCCCACATCAATGCAATGGCTTCTTGCCCCCTTTTTTAGTTGCTGTATTACAACAGTGCTGCCCAGTTTTGAGCAAATACTACAATCCACCACAGTATCTCTAATAGTGGCACAGGAATCCAGTGTAAAGTTAAGAATGTACATATTGGTGTGGGCTGGCTTAATTTGATATCTGACTTCTATTAAAAAAAAAAAAAAAAGCTGTTCCAAGCAGAAAGTTTGTGGATGGGAGCCCCAGAAGAAATAATTTCTATCAGAATAAAACTCATTCTAGAAATGACTCACATATTCCTCTAAAATAGTGAGTGGAAAATGAATTTAAGCCTCTTTTACAAGCAATTTTAAAAACTAGATATTTAAACCAGCCTTTCAAAAATCCTTTTGTTTTGAAGGCTGCATGATGTAGAACTGTACAGGATGATTGCAACTTCCCTCGACAGTGCTGGGACCAGGCAAACATTCTTGAACAAACCCTGAGGTATGAGAGATACAGTCTGAAACTCATGGAGACTGCCAAAAAAATATATAGGTACTATACATTTGAACATGAAGAAGTAGAATGCCTATCCCTGCCTGTCAAAATCAGATATCTTAAAATAAAGCTATTAAAAACCCCCATAATACACATTGTAAAGCAGAAACCGAACACTCATAAACAAATGTGTGCCAACTTAGAAACGGCATTAATTTCAACAATCACAATTATATTTGTCATAGATTACAATGGACAAAACCGAAAACATGGAACCAGCCATTCAGCCTCAAGATTTCAATAAATACACTGATTTATAACTATCAAAACTCACGATATCGTAAGTCCCACGGGTTACGCAACTAACAACCAATGGTTATGCAACACGAGGGCAGGTATGGTGGTACTTAGCCAAAGGTTGGACTTGATGAACTTGGAGGTCTTTTCCAACCTGAATGATTCTGGGCTTCTCTGATTGTACCTCTCCTGTTTTTTCTCGTACAGCTGTTGACGTTGGTCTCTGGCACAGATGAGATATGGGACTACAGAGACATCAATTTCTACAGATTACTGTGGTCAACTATACTAATTATTAATTAATTTACTATTATTAATAATTTAAATTTATTGGTTTTTTGTTTTTATTTATTGTAGATCATGGAGTTTAGTTCTCCTATTTTTGCAAAGATCTTGCCATCCTAAGGATGGAAGAATGTATTACTTGAAAGGCATCCAAGACACAAGCTATCTTGGCATCTAATGGAGATAATCTTCCAGCTGCCAGAGCTCTAAGTGCTTTATTTCACATTCTGTTTTCATTTAATAATTACATTTTTATTAACCGGGTATTGACCTTTTGGAGGCTCAGTACTTGGTGTAGGGACAAACAGACTTTGATACTGAATACCATCAGTCATACATTTACTTTTTGTAAATGCAAAGAATGGTTCCTAAATATGCATCACTAACTAGATTACTCTGCCCGGTCCTCTAACTGCTGACGGGATCCAACTACTCGAATCCTAAATAATTAATTGCCAACTCTAAGTGAAGTTGTTTGCCTTTAAAGCATTTTATATAGTCTTTCTTCTTGCAAGGTTTTAATTTTTTTAAAAGTATAATTTCCATTAACTCCTGCTTTTAGTCAGGCTATAAATACCAGAACAGTCTCCCTCCTGGTATTTTGGCACTTCTGTACATTTTCAAAGCCAGAAAAAGTAAGCGGAGAGACATAAAACTGAAAAATAATGAAAATAAAAAAGAAAATATGAAGAAAAAGTTAAATAATGCACCCTATGAATGCTCAACAAAAAATACGCACCTTTGGATTCAAATAGTGCCCCATGTAGTATTTTGCTGGCCTACAAACATGTTTATTCCAAAGCAGCACTGCATGTGGTACTAAAACTTGTCTAAAGCTGGTCTCCATGCCTGGTCCTTTGGCAGAGCTCTTTCCCACATTTTAGCACCTGATGACAGCAGGCTGATTCCTATTTCATTTTTACAGTATGAAATACCTGACCTAGGATGTTCTGTAGTTAAATTGAATCCACCAGCCCTGAGTTTATTCGCCTAGGATTCAGGTAAACTTGACTCAATTCCTATCTCCACCTACTCGGCCGGTACCTCAGACCCATTTCTGCATCATGACTGCAGGATTATTTTAGTCCCTGCAAGCCATTATACAAATAAATCAATTAATCCTTATGAGATGTTTCCATACTTCAAGGGTCTGTCACAGGGTGTATTATTAGGCTAGCACATGATTTCAAAGCCTGATATAAGAACAAGGCATTATCATATCTCTTTCTTTTTTAAACAACACGAATCAGTTTGATCAAGTTATCTCACTCGAATATTAGATTAAATTGTGATTCAATTATTATGCGTTCCTAACCCTGTTCTCTAACTCCAATCTAAAGCAGATTTTCAATTTTAATAAAATCTAAGAGTAACAGGAGTGTGCACACACACAGAGAGACACGCTGAGATAAAACCTTGTGTGGGAAAACAAGCCTCTCACTCTGTGGCGTCCCCATGCAGCATCTCCAGCAGCATCTGATAAAACCATCACTGCGCTACTCATCACCAAATACCAGCCACACCCGGGCCCTGCATTGCAGTTCATCATCCAGGGTCAGACAAAACTCTAGATGCAAACAGTGCTGTACAGTCGAGCCATCTTCCAAGAGCTATTTCCTTAGAAATATTTAACCCTCTTTGGCTCAGCATTCACAAGGGTTGCCCTGCGTATGCCAGAATTAGTGCAAATATCCTCCATATGCTCATTCACGTTTAATAAACTGGAGGATGATTTTTCCTGATGCTGACTCGTAGCAATTGTAGCATTCTCCTGAGACAGATCCATCCAGTTCAATGAGACCAGCAAAGAGGTTGCACCTCAGCAAGAGTCTAAATCCTGAGAAGACTGATTTTCTCTGAAGGGATCTGTATTTAAACAGACAGCCAGGACAAGAAAGAAAACAGTAGTACCTTCCTATTTTCTATTATGGGGGTTTAGGGGGGGCTCTTTAACTAAATATACTTAAGTAAAAATTATATCTTATGGATGATACTGATAATCTTTATGAAATTTGGAATATCAAGTAGAGTGATTCTTAAAACTTCCTTATCCCAACTTTCCCTTGCACTCATTGTTTGTTATGGCACCATTTGTGAAGGCTTTCCTAAACTTATAGGAGAACCAGACAATCAAATTATATTATCTTTATTTCATTGCTAAGTTGAACAGCACCCTATAATGTTATAGAAAACCTTCTCAGAGAAACCTGCCCTCAGACTTCAAGAACAGAAAGAGTATATTCTCAGTTTAATTTAATGCTTAAATTTTATGCTTTTAAAACATGCCAAACTGACATCTCTAGTGGTTGGGGGGGTCTGTTTTTTACACACAGAATATAAACATAAGAGGGAAAAAAAAAACAGCAAAAGTTTTCCATGACAACTTGCTTTGAAGCTGTCTTTGAACGATTACCTCGAGGGGGTGACAGAGCATTTCAGTTTCTGTGGCTCTTCAGTCCTGTGGCTTTCTGATGAACAAATACAACTGTAGTGTTATACTAGAGTGGCATTATGTCTGAGAAAATACCTGGTAGGCAGGTCACTGAATACCTGTCATAAGGCAGTGACTCCAGTTGGTCACTGTACTTCTAAATGACAAATTTTATCCTGAAAATCTTCCACTGTGTAAAGGTCTAGCACAGAATCTCTCCCTTCAGATCATCACAGGAACTCAGTTGTCATGCACTTACCATGTACCTTAGATTTCTGTAATTCACTTCAGCTCCCACTGAACAAATTCCTTCCTACTGGTCACATCTTGATTTATCAGTGACCCTTCCTATCTTCAACTGACAGACACAGACATTTCCATCTGTCTTTTGCTGGATGACTCCCTGCCTTATTCCTCCTCCCAATTTATAGTTCTGATGATTCTGAGCATTCAAACTCTTCTACATCATTATGCCCTAACCAAACCCTCTGCATCCCAGATATGGCCACACAGCTCAACAACCACAAAAGGTAGAATGCTTCAAATGAACATGTCAAGATGTCTCATTTTTCCATAGCAATTACTTCCTGAATTTAACATAACCTTTACCATAAACCCATTTCTGCTTTCCCCTAACTATAAATGACTAAGTAATTAGTTAGGTTTTTTTGTTGTTGTTGTTTGTTTGTGTGGTGATTTTTTTTTTTTTTTACTTCACATTTCACTGGCTTTTTTATTGGAAAAAATCCCTTGCCCTTGAGAACCTTCTGCCAGAACCACAGTGAATGTTTACAGTGCAACTGCATATAAATCTCTTGGGTTTCTGATTTTGCTAAAAAATGTATCTCAGTTCACGCTCACTAAAATCTTTGCTGAATGCTAAGTAAGCCTGACAAGACTTCCAGTTGTGCACTGAAAGTAATGAGATGCATGCAACATGATGCACAGGGAAAATCATTCCTTTCAAGTGAGTTTCTCTTTGATGTCCATGAATAGATTGAATACCAAGCTCACGGCAAAAGCCAAAAGATGTGGATGAGAGTGTGAAGATTGAAGGTGGTGAATCAAACCTATCAGATATTAGGGTCTCTTTGCTCTACAGGTAATAAATATCAGTGTCTGCTAATCTAAATAAATGGGATATGCTTAAAAATCTACTTTTTTATATGTTTAGTGTTTGTAACTAGAACATCTTCTGCTCATTTAACTCACATCATGCATTAGCAAGGGCTGACCTCTCTCCATTTCCTGGAGATGTCATATTATCTGTCCAGCTGAGTGTATTTTAAAGATAAACTACTTCATTCATTCATCATCCAGGTATATTGACCATCTATCAGAGTGAAATAGTTCAATTAGGATATTCTCCTTCCATGCTTCTGCACAAGTCAGCTAAAAGGAACACTAAACTACTGAACTTTCTGTTTGTTTTGAAACTGTCTTTTAACCCACTTAAGAGTCTCATCCAAATCTTGAAGAACAAACAAGCACAAGAGCTGGATTCTATCATGATTAATTACAATGGAAATCAGTCCCAGCCTAAACATTTAGTGAATGTTTAATCCCTGTTAATGTTTTTACCAAGAATAAAAGACAGTTCCATTGAAAAATAGATAGTATTTTTATTATCATTATCCTGTTTTGTTGTTTCTGCAGCAAGTGCTTCCTTGGGAAAAAAAGTATCTGGCAAAAGTTAGGAACAAGAGGTTTTGGTATATGTGTGTAGGAAGACAGTGTTGCTATCAGAGGAAATATTTTAGCATGGGATAAACCATGGAAATAGGCAAACATACAGGAGATTGATTTGATATACACAAGCCAACTGCAGCAGTCAGCACGTGCAGAACACCAGAACTGTGGGGGGAAGTGGGTAGCAGCAGGGGATGCCACAAAGAGGTAAGGCACAGTGTAGGACAGAAAGTAAGACAGACAATCCAGTGTCAGCTCATTTTCTTTGTTTAGAGACTGGCTCATCTAACCAGAGTGTCCACTTTGCCTCTGCTCTTGCCACATGCAGAAGCTCCTTTCTTAGCATGTTGGGGAAAGTGAATATGCTTTCAGCACATGCTAGTTCATAGCAAATACCAAATGTTTTTGATCACCCATTATGTTAGAAAAACTCCACAAAAAAGAAAATCTGTGCCATTTTTCACTCACTGTTGTTGTCTCCTCTTTGTCCTAACTTCCCAGAAATGCTAAAAAAATGGATGGAAAGGTAGTCAAAAAGCCACATACGGTCAATGACATTAAACACTAAAATCTTACATTCTTTGGGTAGTTATCCTTCTCATAGTATTTGCACTAGTTTCTGCATATGAGGAAAAAAAAACCAAACCCAGAAAGTTCATCACCTCTTAAACATTGGATTTACTAAAGCATGAAACCAAACTCCTCAAACTCGGGTGCCGCAGCTCAGCCCCAAGGCCACACTATACCACTGAAAGACCACCTTATAAATGTGCTACCTTTTCTTCCCAGTGGAAGTTAAACTCCTCTATAACCACTTTGCAGCCAAGCAGCAGTAGACATTTTGTTTTCAGGGCTGCGGAAAGATAGCACACAGCACGAGAGAGAAAGATTTTAAAAGGCGAATTATCTCAAACTACTTTTTGCTTTATGAATAAATTCAGCTACAGACACAACTATTAATCTTTATGCCAGGTCGCAGTAGGTTACAGCATTTTAAGTAGTCTCCATCTGAGGTCCTGATCTGGCTTCTCTAGTTATGTATAAGTACTGAAGTACTGTCATAAAGCACCAGACACCATTCTTCTCATTCTGCTAAGGGCATTTCAAATTCTGCAGAAGACAGAGTCACCCACTGCACACCACATCGTTTAAACAATAGTAGGAGGACCATAAGCCAATCATCAGCACACACTCCAGCCACTCCCAACGCATGTCTGCCTACCAAAGGCCTGGTGCCTACACCAATACACATAAATATTTCCATGTTCCCCTGTTTTGAGCAATTTCATAGCCTTATACTCACATGACTTCCTATTCGCTCGTGACCGCTTCCTCTCTCTAGGCACCACTCGCTGGCTTGGCACTTGGGTGGCGGACTTGACAATGCGATCCATGATCTCATCCGCGGCGTCATCCGTTGCGTTCGGTGAATCGTCGTTGCCAGCGTTCCACGAACCGATACGGCCTGGAAAAGTCCAGCAAGTGAATTCGGGGAAAAGAAGAGAGGAAGTCTCTTGTGTCACTTTGGTTTTGCAATTGGGTTTTCTGGGAAATTACAGCAGGCAGCTCAGTCATCCTGACTTCAACTCAACCAAAGGAGACTGCCTAATGGAGAATATTTCTAAATAATACCTTAGACTCTTTGCTGCAGCAGCAGAGAGCCAAAAGCTCCAAAGCAATTACAGTATATAGATAGATATCCATATACACTTCCTATTCCTTTCAGCCTCAGTGTCTTGCCCTTGACCACACAACTGGCAAATGCCTGCTAGAGGCTGCCTATAAGCCAAGGATGGATAGTGTTGTGCAACCATGTTTCTCTCTGCTCCTATTACACAGACACTAGAAGACATGGCACATCTTAGAGATTGATGCTAACCAGAAACACAGGGCCTTTGTAAAGAAAGAAAGAAAAAAAGAAGGAAGGGAAGGAAGGAAGGAAGGAAGGAAGGAAGGAAGGAAGGAAGGAAGGAAGGAAGGAAGGAAGGAAGGAAGGACGGAAGGAAGGAAGAAAGGAAGAAAGAAAGAAAGAAAAAGAAAGAACAGGTTCTGAGCATCTGTATCACAACCTAGTGCAAAGGAGACAAGAAAGAGAGAAAGAAAGAAAGAAAAGAAAGAGAAAGAAAGAACAGTTTCTGAGCATCTGTATCACAACCTAGTGCAAAGGAGACAAGAAAAAGGCATAAAGTCTGGTTTGACATTTCTCGTCCCCTTCACAATGAAGAATTCACCTTCTTATCACAGAGCTGTATGTGTCCTGGCATGACTGTGTGTGCTCTGTTACGAGTGGAAGAGCTGTTGGCAAGCTGAAAAGCTGAATGCAATTTTGATTAAAACTACAAACAAACAAGTGAGCCATGTTTCCGAATCCAAGGCTCTGGCACTCCTTACTCCACAGAGCATTGTGTAACACATCTTTGGGTTCCTCCACTACTCACTACTGTTCTGTGTGCATTTTGTTTTTATATAATTTGAAGGCTAGTGTGCAGTGTGAACACAGACAGTGAGCTTTGGAAAAGAGTGAGTGTGGTACAATTGCAAGCAGCTAAGAAATCACCAACACGGCCACTCTACATCACATCCTTGAAATCCATAAAGAGCAACTTTGATTAGGCCTTTACTCTGCTGCCTTGTGTCCTGGCTCTTGTCAGGAGCAGTTGTATTACAACAGTGCTCCTGACAAGCTTCTGTCTGGCTCACCCACCTTCTGCCTCTGCTGTTCTTCTGGGGAACATAAGCTGACTCTCACAATCAGGGCACTCTCCTTGTCGGCATTCAGTGGATTACTTCAGCTATTCAGCTTGTTGCAGTGCAGCTAGAATTATTTAATCTTTCTCCTTCAGTTAGCTGACTGGGTTCTTACATTGGGGCTGTGAAACCTCTGAATTCGGATCATGGTTTCAAGCCTTAATAAACTACAAGCAGACAGACTTAGAGGTGGAGGCTGTGGATGTGCTATCAGTTGTATCAAAAAGTATCAAGAAAGTGCAAGATATCCAGGTGTGAAGGAGAAGAAATACCAGAGTAGGAAAGTGGAGACTTGAATTTTGGTGTACCATCTTCACTCCATCTTCCATGTATTGCATTTATGGGAGTGGTGAGGGGAAGACAGAAGCAAGTACCCATTACCTTTGCAGTTTAGGAGGGAGATGGTTAAAAGACCTACCCATTTTCCTCTCCCCAGTCATTCATAAAATGCTGCAAGGTCTTTTCACTTGAATTTGAATTGCTACTTTCTACTTGCTTCTGGTGAAAATAAACAGAAAGCCACGTCCCAGGTTCTCCGGATGGCCCCTTTTGTTTTCAGGATGAGAATAAGAATCAAGTGGGCAGTCACCATCATCTTGCAGGGAGAATTGAGAATATCTGCAGGCTTGGACTCCTGATGTCCTTATTCAGGCTGTGATCTATCTGTTGAAACTCCAGGCAAATTCTTCATCCCCATGCCCCAAATCACTTCTACCATGAAAACACACTTCTATTGCGATGTTCTCTTTCCCCTTCCACCTCTTTGGCTGTGAGTGCCACGCAAGGGGGACATGACCCATGTTTGGGCCACTGCGTGGCTACCCCACACAAAAAATGTAGGCAAGAGGGAACCTTGGCGCTTACCTCGGCTGGCCCGGCTCCGAGTGCGGACGCCGAGTGCCATGGTGCTTTCTCCGCCCACGGAGGAGGTCTTCAGCACAGCCTTCATGTTCTCGTGCTCGGCAGCATCCTCAGCGTACTGCAGGCCCTGGGGCTGGCTCTGGCAGGGCGGGGAACTGCTGGAGAACTTGCCAGACTGCGGGAGGAAAAGGATTTGTTGTTTCAACTGAGAAGAGCATGGACAATAGACCAGAGTCTCGACTGCGAATTGCAAGGAAAAAGTGTCCTCCCAGGCTCGGTTTGGAGGGCAGCTACTCCCAAAAGAGCCCAGCAACAGTTGCTCCTCTCCCAGAGCATTCACTCTGACTAGAAATAAACCTGAAACAGGGTGACAGCAGGGAGCAGACACCGTCAGAGGAAAACCAGATGCATTAGCTCGAGCTTTGTAATTTTGACCTTATGTCTGAGAGTAAAAGGTACAAAGCAAGGACTTGCTTAGGAACCTTCGAGCCAGACTGGGCCTGATCTGGGGTCAGGCATTATGCTGAGAGGAATGGCATGAGATCCAACAGAAAAAAGAAATTGCCTTTTTTTCTGTACAATCAACTTTCACTAGCAAGGCAAAAAGGGGACAGTGGTCTACGAAGAGACACCTTTCCCTCCTGCCTCGCTGCACAGAAAACTCTTAAACTGCTCTAAAGCACAATTATCTACAAGTAACCTTAAAACACATTACCAGTAACACTGACAAAATTCCTGGTCCCAGAACACCCAGCCAAATTATTTCATGGCCAAAACACAAAAATTGCAGTCAGAAGAACAAACAAAACTTTACAAGAGATTGAGGAATCTGCCCTCTGCTTCCCTGTCACCATGACTACATGAACAACAGCAGCTACACTAGCTGGGCACGCACAGTGTGGGGATGCAGCAGCCCCACCAGTTACCAAAACAACCCTCTAGGAACGGGTGGGAGCAGCAGAAATGGGTAGGTACTTTCTAAGGAGAAAGGCTTGCATTGCTGGGCTGCTCTCCTGTCCCAGACTCTGCCTACACAGGGCTTGGATGCTGGTATTTGCCACTATGCTCTTATCTACAGAAAGGTCAAAGCACGTTGAAAATACAGCCCTGGCTGCAGGAAATACCGACCCTGTTGACAGCAAACAGGCATCAACAGATAATAATAAACCCCAGTACTCCCAGTCATATCAGCCCAGCATCAGACACCGAAATATGTTTTGTTTTTCCTTTTAATCTTTCTTACTCTGACTAATTCAGCACAGATGAAAGGACAAATGTTGCATTCTCTTCTTCCTTTGCATAATAAATAATATTAATTATTCACTTGGCGATATCAAGCCAGTCAGTTAAAGGGATGCAAACCTGCAAAGCCCTTCTGTCAGAGAACGGTAACTTGAAAGAAAAGACTGGGCCCTACTTTCAGAGCTTTGATCGAGTCCCCATGTCAAGACTGCAAATTGGAAATGCTTAATCTGGAAACCAATGATAAGATGATTCTATTTTAACATAGTGACTTTTTGGGGTAAGATAGCAAGTTAACTGAGTAGCAAAACAATAATCCCTACAAGGCACTGAGCTAAATATACGAGGCCTATTTTTGAGAGTGAGAAGTTTGTTTTCTTGTTAAATTATTAGCTTGCAACATTTTGATGTGAAAAGTATGCAAGTGCTAGGGTTTCACATGTGAAATTAAGAGACAGAAAAATATTAGAGAAAAACTCCTGTGAAAGTGCATGCCATTTCTGCATAAGACTAGTCTCTTATACAAAGTGGGTTGTTCAGCTAATCAATACAATCTCAAAAAAAATCCCAAAGGAAAAAGCCTTCACATAACTGTTAGTTCCTATTCACACAGGTTAGTTACCTGTTGGCATAAACAGGCAAATTCATGTAATTTTCTTTCTGTGCCTCAAGGTATACAGCACAAACCATCACTGGGGGCGAGGCTCTAGAGCCAAAAGTTTCATTTCATTTCCTTAATTTTCAGATGTTGCCAAAAATTGCTGCCCAAACCCCAGCAGGTTGAGAAAATCACCACCACTATGAAACAGTGAGCATTAAGCCACATTGTTTATGTTCAGCAAATTGAAGAAAGCTCTAATGCTGAACAAAAAATGCATTGCAAAATAGATGCTCCTCAAATCAATAAACGAATTTATTATGAAGATAGCTAGAGCATCACCTTCAGGAGCAGTTTATGACAGATACATCAACTCTCACCTCTATGATGACTAAAGTGTCTCATTCTCAATTTATACAGCAAGGCAAACAATCACAATTCGCTTAACATCCCTACATCCTGATGCTTTTGAACACTTTATAAAATAATACCATGTGGGGTTACACAGCTTAATGAGTATGAAATTATCCTGATAATCCGTAGTCCAAGGTAACTTATGATCCCCATAACATGTAGAACACTGTTCTTTTGGGTAATGGGGATATTTTGCAATACATTACAGACAGTAAGGAAAAGAAATGAGGAAACTTAAAATTTTTAAGGCCTCAGATCAGGATATCCTTATTCAAGAGGACAGGTATGCATATGGTTAAAGCTGACTGTAAAAATGCATTCTTTATGATTGAGACAAAAAGGTATGAGAAAAATGTCATGGTTCATAGTTCCAGTTGAGCAGATGGAGTTGAGCAGTCCATACTATCTGAGTTAGAAATTAGATGCCACAGCACACAGCAGACACGGGATGACATGCTTGTTCCGAGAACCATACCTCAACATCCTCTTCTTCATCGGTCTGCCACTGGAAACAAAGGACAAGGTGGAGAAGGACAAACAGCAAGATTTAGGAAAGACAGCACTGTCAAACCACGGCAGAGTAAGAAGTAACCATGGTACTGTTTATGTAATAGGAGGACATAAAAATAGAAGACATAAAAGGAATTCATTCCATAGACAATCAGCTTGCTCTTTTGTTTTTAGCTGATTGTATGTGGAGCAAACTGTCACTGTCAGTAGGGTATATAGATATTTTGTGGTTTTTCTTACAGAAATGATGAACTGAAACTACCCCTAACCCAGCCTGTTTCTCTCCTTTGAGTCATGCAGTTGTTTGCCCACTTTTTGCCCCATGGAAAGTGACAACACTAGGAAGGACTCCCTCTCTTTTTTCCAGCTCTGTGCAGCACAGGGAGGTCCTGGCTGTTGTTCCTCTCAGTGCAGAGGTTGATTTCTTGGCAATTCGTTTTCTCTACACTTAAGTGTTTGTTTTAATTCTTTTTTAAAGCTGTGGCTTTTCAACTTTCAATTCAACAATTCAGCAGAGCACTCAAATCAAATGCTGGGTAGTCTTTCAATAAATGCTTAAAGTTCTTCAGTAGCTGCCTGACACCTGATCCTGGAAATCAGAGAGATGCAATTATCCATTGTCATTCAGGGCTTTCACCCTCTCTGACAGCAGGCATGTAAAACTACCTTGACAGTTACACTACACTAAATGCACAGACATACAAAAATATTGTGGGATATGGAGTATTCTCAAATTTGGGGATTTCCAGGGAATTAGCAAACTATTTAGATCTGTGTTCCCAAATGCCTGGGGAATTCTTCATTGGGTTAGAAGATGCCCCACATGGAAGTTTCCCAAAGTAAAACATGGCTTCTCAAGTATCTGGGCTCCTTGGTTTCATAATTTTTCAGTTTGATTGTTTATAAACTGCAAACATAGTCCAGAAATTTTAAGCATTTTTTTATTTATTTGTGGGTTGTGTTTTGTTTTTTTAGAAGAGGCATTCCACCAATAGTATTCCCCTTCCTAATGTTACTAATACATATTTTTGACCTTATCTCCATCTCAGCTCCGATTTCTGTCTGGGATTGATACATTCTGTTCCAGAAACATTCATCAGTAAAAATGAAAGCCTGATTTACTTTGGCCCTCAGTTTAGTTTCAGCACAATCTCCATAAGGAGATTAGCTGTGACTGCTGAGCAGCACATTAACATTACTTTTTAAGGGTATGTTTTATTCAAAGAGTGAAATGCTTATTTTAATTTGGACACAGCGGTACTGACAGAAACACAGGCAGTGTGTTTTGCAGAGGGACCGTGGCAGGTATGTTCCCTTTGCATTAAAATTATCTGTTTGTCTTTTTTCCGTCCCCTGGGGGACAGGGAGTCACTCTACGAAGCAATTCTTCTGGAAGAGGACCACTGTTCACTTATTGGCATGAGAAGAAACAGAAAGAAGAATAGGAAGCATGAACATTCTTGTATTCTAATTCTTTCTATCTATCTATCTATCTATCTAATCTAATACATCCTTCTGTCCATCCAACAAATAAGTAAAGGGCAGCAGGAGAGCAAATTAAGCTAAGGAATTCAAAAAAGCAGTCAGGGCAAGGTAAAATAGTGAAGAACACACATTACAAAGACTGTGCTCCAAACAAAATTGTATTATATTATTACTTTATATCAAGCTAGATTTTTACTTTGAGGGTAAAGTCCCAGCTGCTGGCCTTCTTGCCCATTTAATCCAGCTAGAAGTGATTTGCTGTGGACGCGCTTTAAGGGTAATGTACACTTCTCTGCTCGACTTTGCTCATCTCCAGTGCCTGGGCATTACCATTTCCCTCCCTCCTGCTTCACATGGAGAGCACTCACCCCTAGAACCACTGTCCTACACCCAAAGCTGCTTCAGTGTACAGGAGGAAGAGTTCACCACCCCCTTCATATTTCCATGTCTGAACAGCCATTTGCCTCCAGCAAATACTGACAACAGGAGTAAAAGCAGCAAAATAAATAAATCAACCTTATGTTTCACAAGGGAATCTGCTCTCACCCCAGAATGTGTGTACATTCTGCCTTGTATTTCCTTCTTCATTTCATCATTATAAAAACACTGAGAAAGAGCAATAAATTACGAATTACCAAAAGGCAGTGAAAGCATATTGCTATACTGAATACCACTTGTAGACACAAGATGTTAATTTTAGGGAAAAAAGGCCACTTAATTCTTCTGTCATTCAATATTGGATGTTGCAGGACAGTCTGAGATTTCCCTCCTTTCCTTCCTCCTGCTTTCACATTCTTTCTTTAGGCTAGCATTTCCACGCAGTGGATTTGCTATTTCAAAATATTATGTCTATTACATAGCAATTCTGGAACTGAAACTCTTAAGTACCACGAAAAGCAGAGCTTCATAAATCTGAGAGACAGATGCTTATATTACCTACTATTATTAAAAATCATTTAAAAGCTCAGACTTGTATCTATAATTGCATTTCTTCCCTATTTTACTTGCTTGTTACTTTTAGAGTGCCTGAAATGAGTCCTATCATGGGCTAAAGCCAGATATAAAGTTACAGGGACTAGGCAATTTTCCCTGTGAAACTGCGGCAACGCACTGTTCCCTCTTTCTTCCTTACCCCTCTCCTCCAGACAACATTGACCAAGATTTAAACTGAGAGTGCCCAGTCCACTTCGGCTATTAAAGAACATACAAACACAAAGATATCTGTGGTAAATGGCTGAAAGAAAGACCGGAAATATTCCCCATTGTGCTCCTCAGCCCTACTCCATGAGAGGAGTTGTTGAAGCTGATGCCAGTTCTCCGTGCAAAGAGCCAGCAGACTCTCCGTGCAATGAGCCAGCACCCCTCTGCCTTCCAAGTCTGCAGGGGGGACAAGGTTTAAGAGACACGGGCCTTCTCCTTAAGAACTGGGTTGGTTCTGGCGTATTCCTTTCCTGCTTTTGCTAAAATCCCTCTTCATCTGCCTAAGAGCTGTATACTTTAAGGTGATAAAAATGAGATCTGGAGGAAACTCCTAAAAGGACAGGGAGGTAAATTTCAAATAAGTGCACAATACTTTTAGGTCACCAAAAGCAGAAAACAAAATTCCATATGACTACTGCATATTGTAACTATTTTTGACAAAGAATTTCTTTCCAATGTCAAGATCTCAACTTTCTTCTGTCAGTGTTTTGTAACTAGTGAATCACTGTCAATGCATTACTGATCTATCTCCCCTTTCCAATGCCTTTAAACATAAAACACTAAGAAAATCAAGACCAGATACAAACCACAGCCAAAACAAAACTACAATAAAATTCCACATTTTCATCATTCTTCACACATAAATATCTTCCATCCTGCTGACTTGGAAACTTGTTTTGAGGTAGATATAACTTTGAAGTTGTCAGAGGAAGCAGTGACAAATAGTCTGATGCAACTTCAATTCTGTTTTACCGTATACTGCAGTTCAAATAAAAGGTAAATGAAGCCATATTACTGGGCTGTGGTCAGAGAGATTTAGCAAGTTCTGAAATAACTGTGTGGCCACATTAATAACTCCCTTTAAGAAGATTCCTGTAAGGGCAATTTTAAAGACTGTTGGTTTTCACTCCTGCAGGCTTTTCAGTTTCAAGCTAATAGGACTGTTCTATAATGGTAAATTAGTGAGAGGCAAAAATACGCTCCCTTTCCTAAGACCTGCAAGATATTTTTTGGTGTAACGCTAGCTGTCAGATGGTATTTAATTTTTGCCAGATCTAAACAGCATCTTGAGCTTAACAAGAGATCTTCTTCCAATAATGCTTTTATTCTGGGAAAATCCTTGATGCTTCCTTTCCTCCATTTTCAGGAAAGAGCTATTGTCCCTGTTTCTGCCTCTTGCTGACTCACTGTTAAGCCTCAGCCTTTTTCTGGTTTGAAAGGGTCCTATCTCTCTACTTCCTGAATCCAGCTTCTGGTGACCAGAACTCCTTTCCCTCTCGCATTTTCTGCAGGAACAGGATATAGAGAAGCTTTCTGTCCTGCCACAGCCAGTTATTCTGGACAGAAAATATTGAAACACTACATTACATGGTAGGAACACAGTAGGAAAACAGTAACTCCTCTGCATCTCAGTATTGCTTAAACGAGTAAAAATGGTCGAGGGACACTATGTGAGGGAATGAAAATTTTACTTTACGAAACTCATTGGTTAAAGCTGTCTTTCGGCTTCTTTAGAATACATCAGAAAAACCAAGAAGCAATTGCAGAAAGTGATCTCACTTCTCCAGTGGTAGTTTTGAAAATTTGTATGACTGTATTATACCCTTTGTATAAAATCAGAGCCTCTTCCTTAACCTGAGACTAGACCAAAACAAAAAATCCTTTGATAATAATACAG
>VYZT01035922.1:33732-83280 GCA_013400735.1 Pomatostomus ruficeps | reverse complement strand
TCATTCCCCAGTCCATCCATACAACCACGACTGCCCCATCCCAGGGGCAGTATCTAGCACTTGCCCTTGTTAAACTTCAGTGGGTGGTGATTTCCCATCTCTCTGATTTGTTGATGTTTCTCTGGAGGGCCTCTCTGCCCTTGTGGGAGTTGACAGCTCCTCCCAGTTTAGTGTCACTGGCAAACTTTCTTAGTATTCCTTTGCGTCCTGCATCCCAGGTTGTTGATGAAGATGTTGAAGATAACTGGGCTGAAGTTGGAGTCCTGTGGAACCTCACTAGTGACCAATGTCAGCTTTATGTCACCCCAGGCACTATAATCCTTTGTGCCCGACTCGTGAGCCAGTTGCTCACCCATCGTGTGACACGCTTATCCAGCTGTATGCTGGACATTTAGTCAGGTGGATCCTGTCTCTCTAAAGCAGTTCTGAATCCTGAAAGACAGTTCCATGGTCACAGAATTACAGAATGGGTTGGAAGAGACCTTAAAGCCCATCTCATTCCACCCCCTGCCATGTGCAGGGACACCTTCCACTACCCCAGCTTGTTCCAAGCCCCGTCCAATCTGATCCAAACACTTCTAGGGATGAGGTAGCCACAGCTTCTCTCGGCAACCTGTGCCAGGGCCCCACCACCCTCACAAGGAAGAATTTGTTCCTAATACCCCACATAATCCTGCCCTCTGGCAGTGGGAAGCCATTCCTGCTTGTCATTCCCAACCCTTGTCCAAAGTCTCTCTTCAGCCCTCTTGGAGCCCCTTCAGGCACTAGGAGGCTGATCTTTCTTCTCCAGACTGAAGAACTCAAACTCTCTCTGCCCATCTCCATAACAGAGATGTTCCAGGTTTTCAAGCATCTCTGTGATGTCCGCTGGACTCACTCCAACAACTCCATGACCTTCTTCTGCTGTGCCTCAGAGTTGGAGACAGCTCTGCAGGTAGAGTCTTCCCCGAACAGGGGAGAGGTGCAGAATCACGCCTCCCCCTGCTGCCCACACTGGGGGCTCAGCCCAGCACTGGGGGGTTTTCTGGGGTCAGTGCCCATGGCCGGGGCAGGTTGAGCAAAAAAAAGATATCCCAAACCCTGACACTCTCACCCACCAACACCCCCAAGTCTTTCTCCCTAAAGCTACTCTTAATCTATTCTCCACCCACCCTATATTTGTGCTTGAGGTTTGTTGTAGAATCCAAAACCCTGTTGCCAACAGCAGTTATGCAATCCAGAGTTGCTCTGTAGGATCTGCTCAGCTATCCCGAAGCCCTTCACTCTCCCCACACCACCTGGGCTCTGATGCCACTGACAATCACTATCTTGTTTTGAAAGACAGTTGCCTGCCAAGGAAGGCGGGAACCTCCCTTGGAATGGAAAATAGGACCCCTTTCCCTCCAAATTATTATAACTGATATTACGGGGCTTTCAGGCAATGATATGGGAGAAGGAGTAACAGTTCCTTACTAATATATATATACATATACATACGTATATAACAAGACAAACAAGGGCAGCAACAACAAACAGACCCGCGGAACCCAGCACAGCCGTCTCTCAGCGCAGCTCCTTCCCTCGGGCGCAGTTCCGGCCGCAGCCACAGGGGCGCTGGGGGCTCCCGGCCGGGCAGGGCGGGGCGGTGACTCCCGGCGCCTGCAGGGGGCGCTGTGCCGCGGGCTCGGCCACGTCGCCCTCACGCGGTGATGGCGGCGCGGGCGGCGGGAGAGAGGGAGGGAGAGAGGAAGGGGCTTTCCTTTGCAAACTCGTGAGGGGCAGTCGGGCTCAGTGCCACTGGGGAAGCTGAATGGGCTGCAGCAGGAGCCTCGGAGCACCAGGCTGGAACAGCAGAGGCAGGCACACCCGGGGTGGCAAACAAAGTGTAGCAAAAACTCCAGAGCTGCACCAGAAGCCGCAGGGCAGACACGGGGTCTCAGGTTAAAACGTAGGAAAAAGCCCGAAGTAGCAGCAGCAAACAGCGGGGCTGGGCAGAGGCAGCCGGGAGAGGCTCCCTTGGAGGGGCTCAGGGTCTCAGGTTTTCCCCTGGAGCACCCGAGTAGATGGTGAGGGTCCTTCCCAGTGAGGTCAGGTGGTGGAAAGGTCGCAGTTCAACAGCTGCTCTTATGAGCAAAGGCTCACCCATGGTAAGAGGAGCAGTAAAGGACAGAACTCCTCGGTGGCAGCAAATTCTCCCCGCAGCAACAGCAGCCCAACACCTCCTCCCCGAATCCCAACAGCGAGCAAGGAACTGAGCCCAGCCAAAATCTCTCAGTATCTCTGCACTTTCCAAGAGAAAGCCCCTCAGCTAAGAGACTGTAGGCAGCTGCACCCCTTCCCCCCATCTTGGCCACATCCTTTGTCTCTCATAAATATCAATCCTTCTGGTCTCTTAGGCAACAAATAGAAGAAAAATTTCCTGAAAGAAATGAAAAACAAAAAAGGAACAAATCCCAACCTCCAACAATCACCCAGAGCCATGCAGTCATGTTTCATACTCTTCAGGTCCCTCCTAGCACTGGTCCCTTTGTGGAAGAGCAGAAGAAATAAAATTTATATGGCCATGTGAGCCTCAGCAGCCTCTCTACAATGTCCAGAATACAAGCAGCAACCAGATGACAGGTTAGGCCAGCAAATGGGTCCCTTCATTGTGAAAATGTAAACCTCACCTGAAGGCGATGGAAAAAATAAAAATAAAACCTCAAAATGGAGTTCAGTAGAAAACAGAAGAACATGCTCCAGCCCAGTCCACTTCATGCCCATGTGCACCCAAGCATAACTCTTCCTGCACAGCGGCCAAGCTAGACACCCATACTGCACTACAAATGTGCTTTCACTTTTCCCCCCACTCTTTTGCTGGCAAAAGAGCCTGCAAGTTTATAATTGGGCAACACAGGGAACAAGGAAATAGGAAAAAGAAAACAGAGATGTTTCCGTAGCAGATTCTGAAAGACACAACTCCTTGATGCTCTCACCTACCTGTGCTGGGAGCATTCAAAGCTCACTGGGCAGTGGGTCAGGGGTGCACACACACCAACACAGACCCTCCCCAAAGGAACCACTTGAGAAAAGATGCAAGATGTTACTCAGTGAAGACTTGAAACACATCAGGAAGGCACTGAACCAACATGCTAGGCAAGAAACATGTTCCAACCAACCACAAGTGACTCTAGACAAATTTGGTGATTAAACATTAATGTCATTTGCATACAATAATGTCCAAAATATAAGTGCATTCCCACCAGGTGTGGTATGGCTCAGTATGTTCTTACTTTGCCAATTATAGATAGACAAATGACTGCCAGTCAACTATGGCTCAGACTCAACAAGAGTATCAGTCAAGTTCTCATGAACAATGAAAATGTGTGTTATATCACCTCCCTGATGATGTCAACAGTGCCAGAAAACCATTTAACCCAGTATTTTAGAGGCTGCAATTTGAGTGACGCAATAGCCACAGCAGCATTTGAGGATGTATTTTTGCAGGTGTCAATCAGGCAACACCAGATCCTCATATCCTGCTCATGACAGCAGCTCTGATCACCACACTTGGTACACACAAAGGGCACGGCAGCTCCAACACTGGCAGGTAAGAGGAAACCACGTGAGATTGCAGCCACCTGCACTCACACCCACAGAGCTGGGAAGACACAGGTAAAGAGGGAATCCCTACAGATAGTGCTTTTGTCACAAGGGCAATTGCTGTCAGCAGCTGAGGCTCCCAGGGATCTTATTTTTGTCTCTAATTCTAATTCTCCTTTCAGATGGTGGGGACAGCAGGGTGTCCTCAGAACAGTGCGGTAATTCTGCCCGTGCCCATCAAAACATCTGTTCCGGAAGGCTGCAACCATAAGCACTGCAGGGGAGGGCAGGAAGTTAGTAAAAGGGAGCTGAGGAGAGCTCCAGGACTCTCCTCTTAGCCCTTCTAGTATCCCCCCATCCCAGCCTCACAAATTAGGGTACTGCAACAGTGACCCCAACACAATGAGAACTGCATCAGTCATGTACTAGGGACGTAGAAAAGGGGATGAGCTCAGTTTCTCTTCTGTCACAGGCTAACCTACACAACAGGAGTGATGGAGGAGAGCAAACAGAGAAGGAATGAGGACGGTTAGAAGTTACCCCAGCTACATCTACAAACTACTTTTTGCATTTGTCTGAGGGTTTACTGTATATGGTTTTTATTTGTCTAGGCACCTACCGCATACAAGTAAAGGTAAAGCAGCATTGGACAGGGTTAAGAAAAAGGCTACCATTAATAAAGGACTAAAGATGAATTAACTGCAAAGCTCATTTTCTCTGCTGTTAAGAGATAGCAGCCCTGTGTTCATCAAAAAGAAGAAGAGGAATGATATTGTTCTAAGGTCATGCTGAGATTGCCACATGGAACAGCAAATGGCTGCCTTCTGCAATCTTCTTCAAATTGGTGATTGAAACAAGGCTTGAACATCCTGATCAGCTGATGATTAAAGAATCTCTGGCAGAACGATTACTGTCCTTGCCTGAGCAACATCAGTAGAACTTCTCTCATCTAGAACACACTATCCTAAACCAGAGCTTTGAGCACAGATCAAAACTGTTCCCATGCATGCAGAGTGGGGGCAGGGGGCGTCAGGAACAGTCACCTGTTACTCACGACATGTCATGTCAGTCAACAATGGTCTCAGCCAGCTGAGGTATGGTCCCTGTGGGATACTAGAGTGACAAGCAAAGGACAAACATCTCTCTTGTGATACCATGGTTCTGTCTACTGCTTGCCATAGCTATCCTCAACCTTGAGAAATTCACCTTCAGTCATGGACTCCATCATCTTGTCTTTAAGTAAAAGTCTCAGGTAGTAACCAAGAGCCCACTGGTGAACAGTCCTTCCTGCCTGCTTCCCACAACATGCATGATACTGCCTACCACAGTGGCAGATGATGTTTTCTGCTATTACCAAAGATAAGCCAAAAATAATAGAATATTTAGTCAGCTTTTATAAATAAGTAAGAATAGACTGAAATTTACACACAGTTGAGGACAACCAATGGGAATTTTCATCTTGAACACTGTGGAAAAATAAAGTAAGTCTCCTATAAGCATGTAGAGCTTAGATGCTTACATATATAAAGATGTAATAACATAGAGAGAACACAATGCACTGGACTATACTGTGCTTCTACACAGAAGAGCTGCTTTGGGGTTTGTTGGGGGGAGTGGGATTTGGAGGGTTTGTTTTTAATTAATATCTTATTTCACACTAAGCCTAATCATTTTATGAATGCAAATTCCAATAGTTAATAAGAAAACTGAATTGTCAGCAGAAAATCCAGTCTACTAGGTTGGTCCCAAAAGTGAAAGGTCAGGATTTTCCCATTCCGGTTAAACCAAAATCTGACAGGTATGTGAAGTTTTACTGCTTCCACAATCCTAAACCAATGTTCATTATCCATCACTAAAACAATAAAACGACAAAGTTTCCTTTTGTGGACATATGTAATGAATAAATACACCTTCCTAAAGGGATGGGGAAAGTATTTAACAAAGGTGGTCCAGAGACAAGATAAAGCATCAGTGTCAAAGAAGAGCCTGATGAATCCCAACGAAGTTTGTTATATCTAAGGATTAAGACCTTTTTGAAGTCTAGATGAAAAAATCTGAGAAGGAAAGCTCAAGGGCAAAGTAACCGAAAGGGTCCTATCAAAATTCTCAAGTTTATTTTCCGATTACTGCATCAGAATACTTTTTGGAATTGCTAGCACACAAAACTGCTACTAGGAGCTAGTTTATGCTCATGTTAGAAGTCTAATGAGATTATATCTATGTTGTCTGCTTGTCCTCTACTCATGCTACAAGTGTTCTATCAACAGAATTACATTCTGCCTCTTGCATTTCCTCCTAGCCTCCAGAGATCTACAGCTTAGAAGTTCTTCAAATTACATGTGGTTATTTTGTTTATAGCATGATTTCACAGGGCAAGTGATGTTTCATGCTTAGAAATATCTAGTGATTTTGAAAGCATGCGAGTTACAATATATCATTATGTGATACAAAGGGACTTTAAAGGTACTTCGGTTTTGGGCACACATGCACTCCAACCACTCCCCAGATATGACATTATCATATCTGCTCTCCTTAAACTAAATTAAATCAAACCCTTCTCCCACGACCTCGAGCATCATCAAATCAGCATCTTAAGGTGTGAAAAAAGGAAAAAGAAAAAAAATTTAAAAGCTACACAGTGGTATAGCAATCCATCACATCCCAGAAGTTACAGTCCAGGCTGTTTATTGATAGGCTTTCCACAGCAGTTTAAGATCATCTCAGTGGTGGGACACCGCACCTTGCTGAGGGGATTCGGGCTTGCACAGAATAGATGAGACTGTGTGTCACCGACTACATCCTTCCGCCATAAGGGAAGAAGAGTCCTGGGGGAAGCAGACACCACAGAATAGGGAAAAACAAGGCTTAGGAAAAAGAATCATCCAGTTTTGCTTCCAATATTTCAAGAAACAAATCAGACTCCTTTAAAAGGATTTAATTCCGAGTACGTATGGGGTCTGTAAAAGATTTCCTACAGTGAGAGACCAAGTCAGTCTAAACCCTTTCAAAACTTCCATCGCATCAGCCGTCAAGACAGAGGCCGTAGGGGACATCCAGCACCCCGGTACCAGGGTATGCGTACGCCGTGGGCACGGGGCATCGCAGGGCTCAGACCGCCCGCGGCCCCGGCCGAGCCTCGCCCGCGGCCAAGGGACCCGCGGCGGCCCCGCGCTGCAGCCCGGCCCGCNNNNGAGCCGCCACAGCGCGCCCCGCGCCGCGCAGGGAACGGGCGGGAACTGGCCGGGCGAGCCCCGGGCCGCGGACCCGCCCCGGGACGGAGGTGCGGGGCCGCCCCACGGGCCGTCGCTGCTCATCCCCCACTCCGGCCGTACCTCCCGAGTGGTGACCTCCTCCTTCTCCGAGATCTTCAGGAGCAGCCGGTCGTTCTCTAGCTCCAGCGCCCGCACACGGTCAATGTAAACGGCCAGACGGTCATTGAGCTGCCGCAGCTCCTCCTTCTCCTGCAGCCGGGAGATCCGGGTCGGCGACAGCGGGGTCCCGCCGGGGGTGCCGCGGCTCGGAGTGCCTGACATGGCGCTTGGCTGGCGGGCGGGCGGGCAGCGGCTCATTCAATCCCGCCGCACCGGGGGGAGGGAGCGCTAAGATGGCGGGCGGCCGGCCCCTCCCGCCGCGGCGCCGGCTGGGACGTGCAGTCCCGGGGCCAAGATGGCCGCGGCCCTCAGTGCCGGTCGCCATTTCGCGCCCGGCCAGGGACCGCGGCTGCAGGCCGGGCCGCGCGTAAAGCACAGAACCAGGCCCGGGGCCGGTTCTGAGGCGCCGAGGTTTTGATGGCAACAGCGGAAGGGACCAGAGCGACGGACAGGACTGGCTCTGACCCGCTCCTGCCGGAGCCGCAGCCCGGGTCCCCGCGCGGGGCTCAGACCTGTGGGGTGACGGGCTCCCTGCTAGGGTGTATTTGTGTGTTTTCACTGTAGTTCCCTAAGACATCGTCCACAGCCCCATGTTGGGTTGTGTCATTTTGCCGTGCTTTGCTGTCGGCTCTGTACAGGCTAGGGTCCAGCTCTGCGGTGAAATGAAGAAAACATAGATTGGACGTTCCCAAGGCTGATGGTTTTAGGAGTGCCTAAAGACTGATGTTTTTTGGCTATGTAGTCAAACTTTGTACAAACAAAAATGCACTGAGAAGTTTTCTTTTCCTAAATATTTGGAGTAGTAGTTTTCCCAAAGATTCCAAATTCTGTCAGTTCTTGCACATTAACTAATACAAACTGGATTACCATTCCCAAAGCTGTTCCTGGCCTTGTGCCTTTCAGCTACAAGGGAGGGCTGAGAAAAAGCAGAAGTAGAAAAAACAGACTCAGAAGTCTGTTGTCTCTACGAAAAGCAAAGAGAAAAAGTAGCAAGAGCAGTATGCAAAGATGGGAGTATGGGTCTGGATAGAGAAACAAAAAAGACAGCAAGAAAATACAGCATACAATGTGAAAACGTAGGGACCTAGGGTGAAAAAGTAGGTGTTTGGCCTCAAAATAGAACTAAAATTATCTTCATGTGAAATCCTAATATCAAGTACACCTCAAACTGGAAAACCTTGGAATAAACCTGGGAATTCTGGATGCTCAACATCCTCATGGGTAAATAGCTGTAAGTCTCTCTTGCAATCACTGTGTAAATCACAGGTTTTCACCTGAATGCATTTGTCTCAAAATGTCCATCTGATACACAAGGAGTTGTCCTGGATGCTGTGAGACAGCACAGTGCCTTGTCCCACCTGCTCCTGGGACAGCACCCCGTCAACCTTCGTCTCCTACCGACAGCCGAGGGTGGGAATTTCCAGTCTGTGGAGCTGTGGTATCAGTTGGTTTCCCGGAGGGTGTCTATGAGTGACAGCTGAAATGGAAACAAGGTCACTCCCTGTGCTCTTTCGGAAAGGCGCAACCTCCCTCCATGAGGGTCACTGCCGGCAGGGCGCTGCCAGTGAGATCTGATTATGTGATGCGCGTCTTGGTACGAAACCCGCCTTCCTGACGGAATCTGCAAAAGGAAGCAGAGAGATGAGACTACAAATCCCAGGGTGCTGTGGTCGCTGCTCGCCGGGAGGTCGGATCCTGCTTCATCCGCCTCTTGCTCTTTGTTCCAACTGCACTTGGGAGCTGCAGTACGGTGCCGTGCGTGTTTTGAATTTTGGCGCCTGTCTGCCAACTGTAGCCTAACTGCTGCTGGACGGGCTCCAGCCCCAGTCCCAGCCCCTTCTCCTGCCCGAGCTCCTGCCCCACGCAATCCGCGTCGTCTCTAACGGCACTGTCTTCCCCCAAGCAAACAAAAAAAAAATAACCCTGAGCATCAAGCCATGCACTTAGGGTGAACTTTTCCTTCTTTAACATTCGGTTTCCAACACTAGCAAAATCGTGGAAGACCAGCTATAAACTCTGGTTGTGTTAAGACAGGAAAAAATATTTTAAGAATGCTGAAAACCTCTGTATAAGCATTTTTGCTTATTTTCTGTATAAGCTCATTTCTTCTCTTGTGATGTGATAATCTATGCATCTGTCATATTTTAGAAATTCTTTTAAGCTTTTTGCCTAATTTTGATTGATAATGTAAAACAGATGTAAATCCCCTTTGTTTATTAAGTTTAGCCCTCAGATTTTTTTAGATAATGGCTTAGAAACTTTGAATGTTTCAAGAGTTTGTGTGCTTTGGGGTTTGGTTTTTGCATTTGGGGTTTTTTGTTGGTTTTTGGGTTTTGTTTGTTTGTTTGGAGTTTTTGCCTTCTAGTGTTACTAGTTATTTTCGTAATGCTATCAACTGTATTGCAGTATTTTTTTTTAAATATACTTCCTGAAATGTGCATCAATAATAATACCTGATATTTTCTAAATTTTTTAGAAAGTGCCTTTCTTTAGCAGTAACCTGGAAACTTGCACACTTTCATCCCTGACACCAATCTCCCCTTGTTATCTGAACAAGTATGTTCACTTTTCCTATCTCTTCTAAAACAAAGAGAATGGTTTGGGGGTGAGATGGGGAGAGGAAGGATCAAGGAAGAAAGGGAAGTGAAAAAGCTGAGTGTCCACTTAGCACCTGTGTTTTCCAGGGAGTGCAATGCATATTTCAGCTGTGGTATTGGCATCTGCTCAAATACTGATCCCCTTGGATCCCTACTATGATAGGGATTTAGTATTGAACCTGGGTCAATATGGTTACTCATCTCTTAATATTTAGCAAATAGTTTTTCATTAGAGACCTTGACAGGTCTTTGCTACCCAAAACAATTTTACAATAAACTCCTGTTTTGAGCAGGTAGAATGGATTTGTTATCCCCAGACAAAATAATTTAGTTTGACAAAGGGACAATATAAGGATGTGTCAGCCTTACCAGGCTGGGAAAACAGCAGATCATGGCAATCCCTGGGGCTGCATTCCTGGGCATTCAGATTGGGAACCTGTTCAGAGCACACTGAGGCTCCTGCCTTACCCCCTCTCCCAGGTTTTCCTTTTGTGGAAAGTGGAGCAGAGGAGGAAGCTGGTTCAGGTATAGGTCCCACCCTGGTACAAAGTCAGGAAGAGCCCTGGGCTCAGTATTGAAGCTCTAGCTCAAAGACACTTGCAACATATCTGACTGTTTGCATAGGATAGGAATAAGTTTTTGGGATGTCAGACACAGATAGCAAGGACAGGCTCCGTTTAGCTCTGTAGGGCTCCTCCCACTAGGTAAATGGAGAAATTGCTTCCAGTATGTAATAAAGACAAAGGAAAATCTTGTGTAGCCTTCGATGCAAAGCACCTTCTCATTCATTGACCAGTTTCCTGTACAATTGGGTGTAACAAGTTTTCTGTTGCTATCTGGGATTTCATAATGACTGACATTTTCATAAATCTGTAGACACAGGATTTCCACTGTTATTTCTTAACTGCTTTTGTTTCTCAAGAGCTGCTGCCATGCTCTCCCCTTTCTCATTTTACACTCTTTTATTTGTATGTCCTTCATAGGATTGTTTCTGTCTTTTCTGTAGTCACCTAACTCCCCCTCTGCCTCATGTTCCTCCCCTTGCTCATACAGCCACACAATGTTTCATTGATTGTCTCAGATATTGTCATTAATTTCAGGAAGGAGCAAGGATTGAACATATATCACAGAACATTTTACTATCAGTCCAAATTCAATCTGGCCTCAGCATTAGTGCTCGAAAAATTGCTAGCAACGACTCCAAGCCTGGAAGAAGCACTCATACCTCAGCAGAGTCCTGCTCCTGAATTTTGTCTTTCATTGAATAAAATTGCTTCTAGCAATGTCAGGACAGAAAGCACTAGAGCAAGTAGAGAAAATGAATGGTGTGCCATGAGTCATGAATGAAACCTTCCTCATCTGCCACAAGGGTTTCCTGAGATGTAAAAAAGAGCAAAGAGGAACATGGTGCACAATTGTGGGGTTAAAGCAAACAGACAGCAGACTGTCTGTAGGACAAAGGTTTTTTTCAAGACAAGACATCACACTGTTATATGTAGAGGGTGTATTTATTTCTGATTCCAGCATCTAATGTTTGACAGGAGTTTTGAGCAATAATATTCTCTTGCTATGGCATTTACCTCACTTACTGAGGCAGAATTCAAGCTGTATCACACAGGGGGAAGTGTTAACCAAGTCTGGACAGGGAAAATTCTAGTCTGTGCTTGGAATTGTTCACTCTTTTGTGGCAGGAAGGTGAGTAACTTCTAAGCGTGGCCCTTTAGACTCTTGTACTAGAACCAGACCCTGGTCTCTTGTGATGAGAAAGAAATGAGAATTTAATTCAAAAAACACTTCATATTTTCCCCAACTCAACAGAAAGGGGGTAACAGAAGATGCTGAGGGGTCAGCGCTCAGGGCTCCCCAACTTTCCACAATTCCACGTTGTTATTTTTCTGCAGTGATTTGCTTATAATAGCACATGCTAAAAGGAGCCCTGTCTATAACACAGGAGCCACAGAGAGGCTTCCTGCAGTGCAGCTCATTCACAGTCTTCCCCAGGCACCGGAGGAGATGTGTGGTGGGATACACCAGTCTTCAGGGTAGCATCACCTACTGTGTCTCACCCCCACTGGCTCCCCAGAACTCTGGAATTCTTCCAAACTAATAGGAAAACAGATTTCTTGGCAGTTGAATACCATGAAAGCACCACTGAAAACAGATGAGCTGGCCAGGTAGGAAAAATATCACTGCTTCCTTCCAGTCAGACTGTGACAGCCTTCGGAGCCAGAACCATGAGCGTGCCTGTGCAGGGCAGCTGCTGTTTAAAGAGGTAAGTAGCAACGTTACTCTAAGACCAAGGAAGGGATTATTCACATCACTTTTAATGAAATATTGGGCCAATAATCTCTAACATTGTGAGTTTTGCCTTTCACATACAGAGCTGGATTTTATTCTAGTTATTCTAGTTTTCAGGGGTGCAAAGATAAAAGTGCCCTTTGCAGCCTGCCAGGATAGTCCCAATTCTCAGCACCCCATGGACTTCAGGTTCCTTCATTTCATGTGCAAGCCCCTAATCATTTAGCCATTTGCCAGTTTGGAGAGCACAGTGAAGGAGGGTGGGGACTGGCTCTGAATGCAGTTCCTCTGAGTTCACAAAGCTCATGTTATCAGCCAGGAGCAATCCCAGCTCTGCTCCAAGAATCACTTAAACCTTCGCTAAGCCGGTGGAGCTGTGGCAGGGGAGCACACAGTGCTCACACCCCTGCACTGTTATTATATAAAGCCTGTGACTGATCTCCATGCTAATGAAAACAAACTGAGGGTTTTTTTCAAAACAATCATTTGGCGCTCAATTTTCAAATCCACAGCCCAACTGCAACTGGATGGGTGCCCATCACCATAGAGTTATTTACATATTTTCCTACAGCAGCTGCAGTAACCTGTCCTGTTCTTCATGTCTGGCTAGGCTGGCTCAGCCTTTGTCATGATCTTACTGGAGAGAAATATTTCAGTCTTATGCTGTTAAACAAACAAATCAGCTCCCAGTGTGCTGAGAGTTCCATTTTTAGGGTAGAAAGGTCAAAGCAGAAACCTTTGTCTCTCCTTTGAAAGAGAATTATCTACTTATCCCATCACGCACTGTAACATGCTCCATGCTTTTGGGAGTTCTGATTCCTTAAGCTAGAGCTTCTGTCAAAGGTAAAGTTTACAAAGTAAACTTATGTGAGAGGGAACAAGACAGGCCTAGAGAGATAATGAGGTATGTGCATGGGATCAGTCTCTCTCGGACACATTACATGAATTATCAAGGAGATGAAAGGAATGCTTTCTGCAACTCCAAAGTGTGCTCCACCCAAGATCTCAAAGTATCTTACAAAGGATAATTCATTAAGCTTTAGAATGATCTTGCAACAAAACTAAGATGACCATGAATATTATTCAGATAAAGTCCATATGTCTTGAGTTTCGTAGAGTATCTCTTTGACTCTGGCTTTCAGGTCACAGAATAATAGAATCACAGTTTGGGTTGGGTTGGATTGGGTTGGGTTGGGTTGGGTTGGGTTGGAGGGGCCCTTAAAGCTCATTTTGTTCCAGCCGCCTGCCATGGGCAGGGACACCTTCTGCCTTCCACAGGTTGCTCCAAACCCTGTCCATCCAGGCCTTGGACACTTCTAGGGATGGGGCAGCCACAGCTTTTCTGGGCACTGTGCCAGGGCCTGACCACCCTCATAGGGAAGAATTCCTTTCCAATATTCCAACTAACCCTGCCCTCTGGCAGCGGGAAACCATTCCCCCTTGTCCAGGCCCTTGTCCAAAGTCCCTCTCCAGTTCTCTTGGAGCCCCTTTAGGGACTGTCACTACATCTGTATCATTGGAAAATGTTTTTCCAGTCCACAGCTGGGGACAACAGTGAAGTGCTGGAGCGCTGCCTCAGTTCACACTTGTGTTGAAGCTGCATGTCCTTGAAGAATAGCCCCGGCTAACCATGAACCTACAACAGGAAGCCATTTGCTGTCTTGAGTTTGGTGCAGTCAGGAGAGACTGCCCTACCTCACTCTCCTGCAGCCTGTGCTCTGTACTGAATTTTGAAGGCCAGCAGCATCATATCACTTCTTTCTTTACCACCATCACACTGAGGATGCATGTGGGTGGGCAGGTGCAAGAATCAGATGTTTTGGGTAGCCATGAAAGAGATTTGCTTGGGTGGAGTAAATGGGCAGGAGCTACAGCAAATGAAGGAAAGCTTTTGTTTGATGGCGATATTTGCAGGCTTCCTCTGCACCGCTAAACCCCAGTTCTGGGTATGAGAATAGCATAGATTTGTAGGATTTGTTTTACACCATCTGCAGAAATCCTGAATGTACATGAAAAATCAGCTTCAATTTGGCCCTATGCAGTGTAGTGTGATAGGCTGGCATGCAGAAAACTGTGCCCTGGAAACATCAGGGCCATTGCTCAGGGGCTAGATGGATATCCTCGCTCGGTGGGAATCTGCCCAAGTACAGGAATTTAAGGTTGGGTCTGCTCTGACTGAACCTCTGAGCTTCTTTGAATGCAAAAGGTTATATATAACCCCATGGAATGCAGAAAAATAACTGCTGGGTTCAGAGTGTTGGGCTTCCCAAACTGTAGAGAGCTAACAAGTGGCATAGATTCACTAAGAGTCCTTCCTGTGTGCCAAGGAGAGCAGACCAGTTCTCTTACAATATATCAGGAAATATTGCCCCAGTTTATAAGCATGGTGTCAACCTCTGTCTCTCCCAGCAGTGTGGACAGATCTGTAATACATTATAAATGATTCAGAGCATCATCCATCTCTGGGGATTTACTCACACCATTAATGGAGGTGATCCCCAGCCCAGTGCCGGTGTGTGCAACCCCTATGGCACATGTGGCCATGTCCTTTAGCCTGCCTGAGGTCTAGCATCCATTTGGCAGTTGTCTTGGGGAATGATCTACCTGAAAACAGCTGTCTGACATGAGACCCATACACAGCTTTAAACAGCGGGATTAATCTGGTATTTGCTGGGTGATAAGGAAGCAGTTGATAAACCATGATGCAGCTGCTAATGGGTTTGCATTTCTGTAACACGTTTGGCATGGGAAGCCAGCAAGTGCTAGGAAACTGCAGACACTTACATGGCCTCAGAATGGAGGAAGGCAGAGAGATCAGTTTGAGGTTTCATGGTCAGTGAGGCCATTGGCAGTTTATACTGACGATTTGATTTAAAAAGCAATAAAGAGTTAAGTCAGCTCTGCATCCATGTGGGGAACATCACATGCATGGTGGACGTCTTGTAGATGAGCCTCCACTTGCAAGAGTCAGAGTGCCAATGGCTAGAAGTGTGCATCCTCTCTTCTGTGCCAGTATTGTGCTGGTCTGAATTGGTCTGGAGGAGCAGAAGCCCAGATCTGCTCAAGCCTGTCAAGTTTGCAGAACATAAATCACTATTTGCCCTCTCTATCCCTGCTATGCAAATATGTTTGGATGGTATGTCACTGGCTGGTTCTGGTTCAGTGGCCATCCCACCCAATGGCAGGGTCTGAAGGATTGACCTGAGGCCCATGGGGAGAATATCCTACATCTGGCAAGGAGCTGGGAGTCCTTCCAGTGTAGTGCCTGAGCACCTCAGATGCCTAGAGGTGCTCAGCCAGCCTCAGGATATCTTTGACTAGGACTCCCACAAGGAGAAAATTCTGTGTGAAGGATCCACACTTCTGTGGGCCACCCATGGGCACTATGACTACTGAGCCCTTTACTTTTGCTCTGTTGTTACACAAATCTCTTGAATTCTGTTTACTTTTTAATCTAGTTTTCTCCTTCTCACCCTGCACATTTCTCCTTTGGTGTCAATGATAAGCAGTACCCTGACTACACCAACCAATGCATGACCAATTTTCCTGTTTGTTCTTGTCAAAATACCTTCTCATGTAAAAGAAATAGCAATATTTGCTTCCTACAGGACTCTGCTGTTGGGATATATACAAGGAAGAACCAACACCTCCTTGGAAGGCAGATACTCCCATTACTCTCATCTTCCCAGGAAACAGTCTTCCCGGGTTGTCCCTGCAATCCTTGGCCTGTTGGTGAGTCGTCTTCTGAATGAACTCACTCTAGGAAGGACCTCTTCTTTGCAGTTCGCCCATTTTCCTCAACTTTTGCATCATTCTTACTGCTTTTCTGACTTCCTCTGGCTTGAGGACCTCAGTGACCAGTGGCTGCTCCCTGCCCTGCAGGAGGTCACAGGTATGCCCCAGACTGCAGATGCCCTTAGCCTGCAAGGAGAAAGTGTGGGCAGGTAATCTATCCATGTAAACAAGGAGCAAGAGACGTCAGAGCTCTCAGCCTTTGCTAACCATGTTGTGTCAGGAGATCAGTCATGAAAGAATGCTTTGTAGCTGCCTGGTGGCATATGGTGCAAGCAAACAGCACATCTGAGAGCCAGCTCACACACAGTTGCTCCTCTGGAATGGTGTCACTAGAGAATGAAGAGGAAGAATCTTCTCTCCTTCACTGTGGCCACTCAAAGGCCTCTTGGGGTGGGTAAGAGATGTGCCATTGCTCAGTGGGACTTAGCCTGGGCAGGCAGTGTCCAAACAGCTTCTCTTACAAGAAACATCTGGGGCTGCTCAGGTAAAATGAATGCAGGTCACCTCGGGGCTGCAGAAAAGCTTGTACCAGAATGGTGGAGGATCCTTCACACAGGCACTCTGCCTCTGTGGACATGCCTCCTTCCTCAGCAGCACCTATGTGGGTCCACCTGCACAGGGCACAGCAGTTTGCAGCAATCGTCCCCTTCACACTGTGACTGCTGCCCATGTCTCTTGCCCATGCTGCAGACGGAGCACCTCAACCCACCTTCCACTCTGACCTCCTTCCACTCTGACCTCCCCTTCACAGTCAGGTTCCCCCCAGGCTCATGCTGGCAACGCCGTCTCCTGTGCCCTGTTCCTGCACAGCCAAAATCTGCACACTGGGCCTGGAGGAGTGCTCCTGCATGCAGCCCAGAGCACCAAGCCTGGGTCAGGGAGAGGCATGGGGGGGCCAAGAACACACCAAGCTAGAAATGAGGGCCAGCTTCAAACCTCTGTCTGAAAACTGAGGTCCTCACAGGCTCTGCTGAGATGCCAGTTTGTGCTCCTGCCTCTCCTGGAAGCTCACTATGGCTGGACAGCCCAGGACCCCACTGGCACAGCATGACAACTGGGCAGAATTCATCCAGCCTCCTGGCGCTGCCCAAAGGCGCGATGCCCCCTTGCTGCTCCACCCATACCATCCAGCCTGCTCCCCCTTGCCAGCAGTGACTTTCAGCTGGCCCACCAAGGGACTGAGGCATGCGTTCATTCCCAGAGAAGCCATTCCTAGCTACACGGCATCTCGCCATTGCAAAGCATTGGCCACCTTGTAAAAGGCAGCAGGAATACAAATGGAACTTGAATTTGTCCAAAGTAACTGCTTCCAAGGAAAATCCATGGATCTGTAAATGGCCTTTCCCACCTGATAAGGGTGAAACCTTTCCATCCCCAGCAAGAGCAGCAAGAGGGAAAGGTCAATGTCACCACGGTCCCACTGTACCATACAGTAGCCCGGGGAGCAGCAGTGTAAGACCCCCTGTACAATGGCTGTAGGGGAAACCCCTTTTGTGTGGGTCCCTAAGAGAAGGCAGGACATTTGCTTCTCAATGACAAAAATAAAGGTCATTTACCCAAGGATATACTTTGCACTTGGAAGTGATGAGCAACTTGGAAGATCAAAGCTAAGGCATCTATAATTGCAGAAGTGGATACAAAATTAAGGAATTCCATTGCATGGCGGCAGAGGTGAGGCTGTTAGTTCAGGCTGCAAACTCAGTGTTGTAAGGCCCAGTGCAGCCCCAGAAGGGTTTAATACTTTCCTTCTGTGGACAGGAGCAGTCTGCCTGAAGTGGCAGCTGCAGATGGTTCCTCTGCTCAGGCAGAGCAAGCAGTTGGACTGGCCAGGTGGTCAGAAACCATAATTCAGCAGAGGTTCCAAGGCATAGGCAAGGGTTGTTTTCTGGTTTTTCCTAGAGCAGCTGAATTTGGGAACAGTTGTTGGTCTGTGGCAACATGGGCAACAGCTTTAGCAGTGTGCATATGCTGCAAGACTGCACAAAACAGAACATCAGAAATACGGGCAGCCTTCCGTGTTCACGGATGTTATATTTAGTGATCAGGCAGCTGCCTTACTCCTCCTCACGGGAGGGCAGTTTCATGGCTCCTCTATGTGTCTGTGTCCATGCACATGTGCTGCTCCAGAAAGAAGACCATGGTTTGAACAGAGCTACTTGTGGGGTGATGTAGAAGGATTTAGCCTGCTGGTTCTCCTAGTTTTGGTGGTAGAGGCTCTTGGTTTCTGATCTATCTGCAAAGTCTTGCAATTTATCAAATACTTCTGGGGGATATTGTCTGGACCTCAGTTTACTTACTAACAGCAACATTTTCTTTAAAGTCAAGTACAAGCTATTTCACCTGGAAGACCCAAGGACCAATGTGAAAACTGCCTTGTGATATGATGTGCAGAGTAGTGTTTTATTTAAAAATGTGCTTGAACCTAATTAATAAACTACCACCAAAGACAGTAGTTTGAGTCACTGATTGCCTCAGAGCAGGGCTTAAAAACTGACAGAGAGCCAGTGAAGAACAGCTGCACGGCACAAGGCAGCCGGAGGTTGGCCTGGCTGAGCTGAGACCGTGTGGGAGAGACACAGCATCCAAAGGCAGCAGGATCATTCCAGTGTGAGAGGGCTACTTTCATTAAAAGAGGTAGCAGTGAGGCATCTGCAGTGACCATTACTTCCCTACCAAGGAGTTTAAGCAAAGAAGTCTCAGTTTGGTTCCGATTGCTCCCTGGATGGTTCCATTACATACCAGGGACTCTTCCACCTCTGTCATCTCACCAACAGAGGCTGAACAGACCCTTGTCCAGCTCTGTCCTGCCCAAAACAGGATGACAAAAGAGCACAGTGGAGCACTGGTGGCAACTACCATCAAGCGCCCAAGCAGGGCCAACACAGCACTGTGCGCCCATGAGAGAGGCTTTGTTCACCATCACCACAGGTTTTGTGTCTGACAGCCACAGCCACTTCTTAGCTGGTAAAGAGAGATGTTGTCATTTCTCTTGTCCCCACATCCCCTTTTCAGAGGCCTGTTCTGTCATGGTGCATGGGGGTATTTCCATCCCTGACTCAGAGGGCCACAGTTGCAGAAATACTGTGTATGATGAACCCTATGCAGAGATTTTTGCTGGCTGCTGTTGTAATTATGTCCTGGAAGACAGAGATGCTCCACCACTTGGGGAAACACCCTGCACGGACATGTGAAGCACAGGGCAGAACCACACAGCCCTGAGCCTTGCAGAAATGAGTGGGGCTTTCAGCTGTTTGAAGTCCAGAGCTGGGACCGCTGTGAGCTGGGACCGCTGCCCTGAGATGAAAGGAACCAGCCCTGCAGCAAGATGTAAAGTTCCGTAATTTGTTTTAAAATCCAAGATCTTCAATTTTTGAATTAATACTTTCAAATCAGTATTTTCAATTTCAATAAATTAAATAGAATTATCTTTGAAAGCAGAAAACAGTTGAGTTGCACATGTTCACCTCAGTTCTCTTTCAGAGGTAAGAAAATCCAGTATATTTTATTCCAGCAAAATCGTTTAATCTGTTCCTTTAGATCTGTCAGTCAAACCTGATCAGATCCCGGTCAAGCGATACCAAAGTTATAATTTATGGGGCAAAAGTCCGTGAGTGCGGGGCTGGGCGGCTCTGCGGGGTCCATCCCCTGCGCGCGCCCCGAGCCCCCCGGCCCCAGCTGAGGGGAACCAGCAGTTCTGCAGGACCCCCTCGTCCCCGCTGTCCCCTCACTCTCAAAATGACCCCCCCGCGGGGTGACCCCCGCCTCGTCCCCGCTGTCCCCTCACTCTCACAATGACCCCCCCGCGGGGTGACCCCCGCCTCGTCCCCGCTGTCCCCTCACTCTCACAATGACCCCCCCGCGGGGTGTCCCCCAGCCCCTCCTAGCGCACAGGCACCGCCGCCAGGGGGCGCCCTCTCCACCTTACGTCCCCCGCGCGCCTTCGGCCCCGCCCGCCGCCGGAAGTGGCCCCGTCCCAGCGTCCCGCGCGCACTCGTTCTTTCCGGTGCGGCGCCATCGGGGCGGCGCAGGTGAGGCCGGGCGGGTTCGTGTCCATCCGCGTCCATCGGGCCCGGTTGCCGCAGCCATGGCCATCCGCTACCCCATGGCCGTGGGCCTTAACAAGGGCTACAAGGTGACCAAGAACGTGTCCAAGCCCCGGCAGTGCCGCCGCCGCGGGGTGAGTAGGAGACTCGCGGCGCGCGGTGCGCAGCGCGGTTGTGTTAGTGTGGCCGCCGCGGATGTGCTCAGCGTCTCCGGGCCCGTCCCACGGGGCTGCGGCTCGGCGCTTTCGCCGTGGGGAGGTGAGAGGGCTCAGAACGCGCGCGCTGCCGGTGCCTGCGGGACGGGCGGGGCTCGGTGGAGCGGGGCCGGGCAGGCTGGTGGGTGCCTGTGAAAGCAGCGTGCCTCCTAGAGCTTCTCCTATTTTGCTTCTCTTGATAACAACAGACAATATCCACAAAACTGCTCCTACTTGAAACTGTCCAAGTCCGATAAATGCGCGTGTTGTCATGAAACATAAACGCTTCTGAGCCTTTTATCCATTCTGATTAAATGCTCTGTGTAGCTGTGGTGTTCGACGTCTGTTGCAGTGCGAACTCTAGTTACGTCTTGGTCTTGCTTTTTCCAAAAATGGTGGTCCATGCTAGTGTGTGACACAGCCAGACCCGAGGCTGAAGACAGACTGGCACACGTGGCCAAGCTCACGTGCTCCATAGCATCTGCCAAGCATCAAGATTCCTTGGGACATGCCAACAGCGTGGGCTGGTTTTGGGGCCTGAGTGGAGAGTATGCCACGGCCCTTTGCAGTCCCCTTTGCATCGACCAGCGGTGTACGTGCCTTGTAACGTGTGCATTCCCTCCTGACAGCACCTGACCAAACACACCAAGTTCGTGCGGGACATGATCAGGGAAGTCTGTGGCTTTGCACCCTATGAGCGACGTGCAATGGAGTTGCTGAAAGTGTCCAAGGACAAGCGTGCTCTGAAGTTCATCAAGAAGCGGGTGGGTCAATCAGCTAACAAGGATGGCAGAAACTACTATGTCAGCTTTTTGTTTTCTGCCCTCCCCTCGGAATATTTGGTTTTTTAATTAATTATTTTTATTTTTTTCAGTTGTTTTGGAAGTTACTGGTGTAATATGATGGAGTGGAGAGAATGTTCCTTGGGTTGGGTGGGAGAGCAGGAGATGGATGCAATGGTACTTTGCCAAAAAGGCCCTGAGCTCAGGGATCCAAGCTTGTCATGGTACTTTTTCATGGTTTGCATATGTGGTGTGGGGAAGAGGAGAGCAGCACAGATGGAGGTTGGGTGTCATTAACCAGAAGACTTCAAATGGGATTCCTTGATTTTTAATGGTTATGAGAGCTGAAAGCAGCCCCTTTCGTGTCCCAGATAACTGTGTTGAGGTACTTCTGAGACATGATGGTGATCTCCTAGCTGGAGGTCAAGTCCATCTTTCCTGGACTTTACCATACCATTCTGCCTGGTTTTGAGTTGGGACAGCTGCACAAGCCCCATCTGTGCTGGGTAAAGACTGACTTCCCTGCTCTCTCCCTGCAGGTTGGCACTCACATTCGGGCCAAGCGGAAGCGGGAGGAACTCAGCAATGTCCTGGCAGCCATGAGGAAAGCTGCTGCAAAGAAGGATTGAGTTGTACAGGCTGCAACACAATAAAGTCCTTTCTCCCAAAACCCGGGGTAGTGAGTGTTGTTGGAGCATGTGCTTCAGTGGGTGCTGCTGGGGGATGCTGACAAGGTCCTGAACTTCAGCCCTCAAGAGCTCGGGTCAGTAGTTTTTTGTACCTGCAGCTGAAGATGCTGATACTGGTGGTGCTGTGACTTAAGAGGGGAATCCTCCAGACTATGTGCAGTCTCAGGACATGGGAATCTCTCCAGTAATACCGTCCACCTCAGTCTGTCTTCAGACGTAGCTGGTGGTAGGAGGGAAGTCAAGTGGGCAGAAACGACTGTTGAAAATAGTAACTACTTCGCACTTATTCCCCAGGGAACATCAGCCCATTCCTCATGCAGCTTTGCCTACTCCTGTTTCCCCTCCACTGTCTAATTCATGCCTGCTTTCTGCAATGTATTAGCAAGTCATGAAAGACACTTGGAGTCAGCAAGAGCTCCCTGGACTGCAGTAGCTGGATTCTTTATTCTCCTCTAAGGGCTCCCTTCCTCTGTGAGATGAGAAGCACTTGTTCTTCCTGGCTGAGAAAATACTTCAACTGGACTTCATGCTATTACTCTTCCCTTCTTTTAAATCCGTTTTTCTTAGTGTTCATTAGAAGACAAAGTATTCAAGTTCTCTGGCCCCCAAGCCTGTGTCTATTGATGTACAACAGTCACGTCAAGACATTTAATTCCTTTTCTCACTCCCTGAATATGATAAGAGCTGTTGCAGAGGCACAAGGCCATCTGTGGTGCAGCACAGTGCTGACTGCTGACACTAAGCGTGTTGCTGTTTAGCCCCGGTCTGTTCTCTTTAAGCCTGGAGTTCATTCTGGTGGTATCGGCCTGGTGACTGAACCTGGAGAACCATAGCCCTTTATCAGCTGAATGTACCAGCTCTGCTTACCTATCTTAAGATTTCACTGGTCCTTTCAGCCTAGCCCGGGGTTCTAAGCAGAGAGATTTTGAGAGCTACTTGCCTTCCAGCACATCAGGAGTAATGGCTGTACCTCAGCCCAGCTCTGGGTGTACTGTTCAGTCCTTTTCCACAAGCCATACTGAAATTTACAGTGAAATAGCTGAAACATCTTCAATGAGAACACACCAAACTAGCCCCCCGGCTGGCAGCTGATAACATGCCCATTCTTTTGGCAAAACTGGAAATCCTTTATTGTAGGTCATAATTCAGTGTTTAAGAGTGAGAAATACTTTATTCTAGCAGAACCATAATTCATTTCGGCAGCTGCGCAGCAGCAATAGCTCCATGTCCCACTTCAGCATTGCCCCCCGTCACACATGTCTAGAGAGGGGCCAAGTGCTTAGGGACAGACGACCTTCCAGCCCTCAGGGCACGGGGTGTCATCCTCCAGCGAGATCCAGCTGTGAAAATGCTATATCAAATACCTCTTTGTAATGCTCCACAAAATGCACTTCCAGCCCTTCTGTAATGAATCCAGCAAGGTCATAATAATCCTTTTTGTTCTCTGAGGGCAGAATGATGCAGGTAACACCTGCTCTCTTTGCCTGTGGGAAGAAGAAAGTTGAGCTGTCTATTGATCCTAGGAATCTTTTCATGTACCAGAAACACCCTTCCCCATTTCTGAAAGAGCAGTTATTTAGGAGGAGCTTTACTCTCTTCTTGGAAAGCACTAAGGGCATTCCTGACAAGGTACTACCAGGGTGAAACGTTCTAGATCCCCCCTCAAGCCCAAAAACACATACTCTCCAGTGCCATCTCCATTGAAGGGACAGATGGGTGGGAGGCATTTTAGCTGGGCTATGTCAGCAGCTTGGATTGTTTATAACATTCATACTGTTTTAAAGAGTTTTAAGTGTCTGTTCCAGCTTGTGTGAGGATAAAGCCTAGGATGAAAGCAAGAGTTAGAAACAGCTTATGAGACTAGCCTACACCATCAATACCCTGAGCACAATTCTATAGAACCTTTTGATAGGGACACATTCCCTGGAAGGAGCATGGAAAGCAGAATTGCTCCCCCAGGACAGGTTTGTACCCATTGCATTAGGAGTGATCCTGTGGCCACTCACATGTCCTGCAAGTGCAGCCAATCAGTGCCAGAGCACAAGTTAGTCCTGTACTGACTCCTACAAACAACTACTCATTTTTAAGTCATACAAGGAAAAGAAGTCACGTTGCACAAGGCTGTAGCCCAAAAATATCTGGGGACAGAACACTGATACGGAGCCTCAGCTCAACAGAGGAAGACCTAGTAACATTCTTGACAGAAAAATGTGTGTGGTGCAAGGCTTATGTAGGCCAGAATTGTGCAGGTGAAAAGCAGGGAGAGAGATTTCACTGCTAGGAATTCTGAAAACTGCCAATGGGCAAAACCAAAAATACAAGACACTAAATCTAAGTACCTTTCATCTAAAACAGGCATCTTTATGAAATGTCAGACAAATTCACACTGGAACAGAGCCTTGATTTGAGGAATGTACCTTAGAGATGCTGTCAAATCTCCACTGGATGCCCTCCTTAAACAGGCAATTCAACACTATACAGGTGATTGAACAGTGCTAGTCTCACAGAGCAGACAGCTCTGACAGACAGTTAAAGCTGTCACTCACCTTCAATTCTACCAGTCTAAGTGGAATTGAACTAGGCCAACACAGCTGCCCTGGCACAAAGCCTGGGGTCCCATCCCTTTCGTCACAGCCAGAGGCACAGCCAAGATCCCCATGTTCCCCTGCAGGCTTTTCCAGCCTATGTATGGAATGAAATCACTGCCTCTCCCAGTTCAAGGAGCAACCCCTCTGGCTGTCCCTGTTCTCACTCGGCCCAAGCCTGCTCTCTCTCATGGACAATGCACAGACAAGAGAAGAGCTCTTACCGCAATAGTCTTCTCCTTGATTCCACCAACAGGAAGAATTTTTCCAGTCAATGATACCTCTCCAGTCATGGCTACATTCTGCCTCACTGGGCAATTCATGGCCAGCGACAGCAGAGCTGTTACTATGGTACATCCTGCGCTTGGTCCATCCTTCGGGGTTGCTCCCTGTTCAAAAAAACAAACCCCTCTGCTCATTCAAGCAGCAGCACAGCCAGACAATACGCCTGTCCTTGTTGTTTTAACATTGTCCCAATTTCATGAAGCCTAACAAAGTTTTTGCCTGTGTGACTGATGGAATCCTGCTATTTGAATTGGCTGATTTATTAAAAACTGTGACATTCCTCACTTTATTCAAGAGGAATAATCCATGAGTCCACAATGTGGTTTCTGGCCTGATGCCACTGCCATACTCATTGAGCTCAGGTCTTTAAATAAGCAACATCAGAGGAAAAAAAAGAGCACAAACACTTTGAAGCTCTTTGTTAGACCTAAGCCAACCATGGAAACAAGGAACCGAAGTCAAGATCATGAGAGGAGACTGTCAAGAGTCACAAAGTAGTGGAGGACAATACCAAAAATCATTCAAGGCAAAAAAGATCAGTATATAAAAGCCCCACAAAATCCAGACCTGAACTAATGACAGTCTGGATTTATCTGAGATCAAACCTCTTTGAGGTAAGAGCAGAGGAAATCAATGTTTGAGAGGGAGTAGAGACAGAGATCATGTCTGCTTTTTTCTCATCTTTCAGGAAATGAATTCACAGACAACAGTGCAGGATCTGGACAGATACAGAGCAAGCTGCAACAAGGACACTGCACACAGATCACTCAGTAGGTCCAGAAGGAAAGCTTGGGCACAATCACAGTTCAAAATCTGTCTTCAGTAAAGCACCTGCCCAAAGCGTGTTACGCAGCATGTGAGCCACTCTGGGCATTGTGTGCATTTATTTTCAGCCCCAAATATTGGACAAATGCAATCACTACCATTACATGGACTAGGAACCATGGCACAGAGATCAGGAGTAGTATTTTCAATTATATGTAAACGACTTGAAGCCTTTAAGGCCTGGTAACACAGAGACCTAAACTCTGGTGTCCTTTTAACTTCATACAAACATTTATCCAAATCACTTATTTCTATGTCATTGTTTCCCCCACCTACACAACAGGGCCAACAGCTCAACAAAAGCTTATGTTTCCTTAGAAAATACCCCTGTAATCTTGCCACATGCTTGCTGTAGAAAGGAATGGAAACATGGCTCGGAAGAAGCAGGAACCTGAAGAAAACGTCTTCATTCCTGGGTTTTACTGCTTGAAGAGGGCATTCTGCACAACACATAGACAAATGAAGTGCCTTCCAGCTTTACATCTAGGGGAGCAAACCAGGCTGGCTGCTGTGCATGCTCTGTGAACTCTGCATCAGTTTACCTCTGGCACATGCAAGTGGATATGAGAAGACATAAGGAAGTCATTGTTGGGGTCCTTCTGCATCAGAAAGGCTCTTGCAAATGTGTATGCAATTTTGGCACTCTCTTTCATTACATCTCCCAGTTGCCCTGTTACTTCAAGTGACCCATCCTTGCTCTCCTTGTCTTTGAGTCGCCTCAGGGATGTTTCAATAAACAGAGTGGAACCTCCTACGAAAGAAAAGAAAAACAAACTCTGAAAAAACGTTAAAGGAAAATTAAACCAGAATGTTTTGGTGATGCAGACGCTATGCCAGGCATTTGAAACTGATGCTCTCTGATGAGACACTTAGCCCTTTGGTAGAGAGCGGCTGAAACCCCAGATACCTTCAGGAAGGCCAGCTAGAAATCTCAACAGTCTCCCTTCACTGCTTTTTTAGACTTCACCTTCTAGGAACACAGATGCAACCCCTATTTAATGTAAATAATCAAGTTTTTATAATGGTTTCTTTCTTTCCTCCCGAGAGTAAGCTGAGTTCATATCATAAAACACTTCTGGCCATTTCAGTTCTCCAGTGCCAGGTATCTATTTACCTTCCCCACCATACTGATAATTTCCCTCTTAACTACTTTAACTCTACCCAAGGTCAATTTGAGTATGCAGAGGTCATCTCCTTTGCTGTGTGCTGTATTTCCATCCTGTAGTGCACATAAGCCCCCAAGTTACTAGGGGAGTAATCCAGTGAACGGTAAGCAGCCAACTGGAGCCGCCCCACGGCTGCTGGAACACCTGTAGCTGCCCTCAACATCAAAAGTCAAGTCAGTGTTGCACATCACTGACGAGACACAGCATTCCTCAGCTGTGCAGTGTGTCGCGGTGGCACCTCCTGCTGCTGCTAAGGAAGCAGACTAGGTCTTGTCCTCTCTGCAAGGCCTTACGCTTTTAGTCACTTGCTGTTCCTAATGTATGTCATTTGTATGGGAAATGGGGGTTAAGGAGAAAACATGCTGGCCCAAAGCTAAGATGAGCCTGCGTAAGGGCATAAGAAAGGCTCCCTTCTTCAAGGAAGTAGTATTCAGGATCCAGAGGCCAAAGGAAGTTCCTTTTACTGGTGCCTGTAGAAGAATGTCACTGAACTCAATTCTGTTTGACTATCACACCCAATTTTTGAAAATTATACAGAAATGTAGACATTAACCCAAAATTAATTTTGTCTCACCCATAGCTGTCCAGGCCAGACCCATCACCACTCCTGGGGGAGTGGTTTCATACATGCGATCCACAGTGAAGACGGGCTTTCCTACAAAGTCCTGCAGGTTTTCGGGTGTTACTTGGACCGTCTCTGCTTCTCCACTCACAATTTTATAGGCAGATTTCCTCAGTACCTGGGTGAGATAGTAATTTATCTCTATAAAAAATCTGAGAAGGCTGATGCACAGTGGTCACAGTTAAACATAACTTTCCCTCACCTTTTCTACTTGTTTCTGGAGATTCCTCACCCCACTCTCTCTGCAGTACTGCTTGATGAGAACAGTCAGGACATCCGATGTGATTTTGGCTTTGTTTTCATCCAAGCCACAGAGAACTCGTGCTTGAGGGACCAAGTATCTCTGAAAGAAATAATCCCCCATATTCTTCTCTTAGTATTTGTGACAAAAGCCTGGTGGTTCCAATTCACTCAACTTTCTGTCATTAGCTCAATGCTGCTTTTTGGTGTCCACAGCCTATGGAACAATGGAGTTATTTTGTGTGTTCAAATCAAAGGAACTCTGTCCAAAATACCATATGCCTAAACATGTAAGCCTGAATCTGCCAAAAAAATTTATCAGATATAATTCACATAAAGACAACAGTGATTTCTCTTACCTCTGCAATTGCAAGTTTCTCTTCTGCTACATATCCTGACACATTTATCACTTCCATTCTATCCCGCAGTGGCTCTGGAATGGTTTCTGTTACATTGGCAGTACAAATAAAAAGTACCTGGAAGCATTACAAGATCCTATTAAGCACTTTCATTAACTTGCTGCTTTACTCCAAGTACTAGCTCCTACGTTCTGCGTTTCTCTGTCTGAAGGGCTAGAGCAAGATCACCTTCTCTGTGGAATTAGTTTTTATTATAAGTTTTGGATTTTAGAATGATGTAATAGCCTGTTCCCTACCCCCAGTATAAATGTTTAGAAATACACAATGCACAAACTGGGAAATTGGAATGGTTTGATAGGACCGGAAAATGGGAGATCTAGATCTCACTCAGAAGTTCTTTCTACCTTCTAGGAAATTGGCACAGAATAACCCAATTATCTATACCTATTCCTAATATATCAATTCTGCAATTAATGTCATCTGCACAAAAAGTGCAACAGTGTGTAGAGACAACTAATTTCAAAACTTTGTAACTGCATTAGGCCACCTCCCTTGACAGCAGCTCTGCCAATCATTATGTAAAGGAAAACTCTTGCCTTTTCTAGTGGAGACCACACATCTGTTTGTCCCTGGCTCTACAGGGATTAGAGCTACAGGACATATGCTGGTGATCATGTTTTTTCACGTACAGACACTTCAGTTAAAGCCAACTCCTGCAGAGACAGCTGTACACCATTTATGTTCCATCTGACTTTCCAACCAAATAAAATAGCATCTCTTCATGGACAGGAAATCTCTACAACCTCTGCAGAAGAGAAGAATACCTTTGATAAATCCACAGGAACATCAAGATAATGATCCAAGAAGTTAGAGTTCTGTTCTGGATCCAACAGTTCTAGAAGGGCTGAGGATGGATCTCCTTGATAGCCTCTTCCTATTTTATCCACCTGTGGGAGAAAAAAATTTAATGCTCTAAGAAATTTCTTAACATGATAAATTCTCAAGCATGATTTATTTCAAGGCTCCATCTGAAAATCTTCATGAGTGTTCATTAACATCCAGTACTAGTGCACCACTTCTCTGTGCATTCATCAAAGTCCCCACTATCTTCCTGTCTGAGCACGACACACCTGACAAGACACAGGACTTTTGAGTGTTGCAAAAAATCACTATCAAGTCTCAGGCAATGTGCGTACAATAAAAAGCACTACTACTAGTGGGCTACTACTCGTTAAACTGAGATAAGCCATAGGCACAGATCAGAACACTTACTCCACACTGGGAGGACTACAGAGTGCTAGCTTACACCACTTCCCTAATATGTAAGCTCAGACACTCTCCTTACTCTGCCCAAGGTGCAAAGTGCCTACACACAGCCATTCAAGCAGTGTCTAATTAGTGACTTGTGCTGTTGTCATTTATAAGTTGATTGAGGCTCATGGGGACTTGTTGAAGTCATCTTGACCAACCCCACTGCTCACACAGGGCCACTAGAGCCAGCTGCACAGGACCACGGCCAACGTCGTTGACTCTTCCAGCTCTGTGAACCCTCCCCTTCTGAGGATACAAACCCTCCACTGCTTCTTCTCCCTTAGGAGTAGCATTAACTGGATGGACTTAATGAAATTTGCTGCTACAGCCAAGGCAAGGGCTTCTGGCCAACACTACTCATGTCATCATCTACAGGTTCCATTACCTTTCAAATCAAGATATTCACTGGTTACATCACGCTGTGATAGTGAGCAGTTTATTGGTCCCCCATACCATTCTCAAGACACCTGCTGTTGGTCCTTCCCAGGTATAGCACGAAAGAAGGCCAGAGATGTTCAGTCTACTCTGAACATCTGCTATTATATCCTATCCTTATTTGCTTTTCCACAAAGCATCAGGCTGGTAGCCCTGACTCATTTACTCTCAAATCAGACCACAAATTGACTGTAAATATCTTATTCTTTGTTGTCCTGCTTTAGGCCTACTGAGAGAGTGACTCTTGCTAATAATCACACAGGCAACAGTGAATTTGTGCACAGTGATGTGCCCACACCTATGTAGGAAACATAAGAACTACAGAAACCTCTGAATATCCAGCCAGGTCCATTAGAATCCAAACAGCAATAATTTAATCAGAAGGAAACAACTAAAATTTTAAAGTTGGAGACCGTTATAAGGAGACAAAACAAAGCGTCTCAGATATCAGTGTCACCTAGAGAACCTGAGAGCCCAGCCTCAGAAACAGAAAGAACCTGGGATTTTTATGAGAGTTACTGCCTCACCTTTTCTACTGGGATCAAGAATTGATACAAGTCTTTAAGAGCAAAACCTAAAAAAAGACCAAATACTTCACCTCATCAATCAGTATAAGTGGATTCTCTGTCTTGGTCTTCTTCAGACATTGGATGATTTTTCCCGGCATTGCTCCAACGTATGTCCTCCTGTTTCACCAGAGATTGTATTTAGGGAACCATTGCAAAGCACAGCACACATCAGAGCATTCACCACGCAGCTGACAGAAAAAGTATATCCTGCTGGGAAACAAGCCTTTATTTCTTCAACATCTACCAAAAGCATTCTCCATCACCATATTAAGCACCAAGACCCACCTAGTCTCTTTCTAGTGAAGAACTGACATGAATTTTGAAAAAATATTCCTGGACTATAGTTTTTATCTTTAGTTTTAACTACTTAGCAATTAGAGGAAAGCAAAGAGCTAAGGCTAAGAATAGAGATGTTTGAATTTTGATGGCTTTGGGCTAAGAAATGTCAGAAAAAGTAACATTTCACTTCCTCACTCGATAGGGACAAAAAGACCAGTGTAAATCAAGAGATACTGGAAGAACAAATTGTTAATAGTAAAACATAATCTTTCTGCTGGGGATTGTTTCTGGTATCCAGAAACAGGAAGAATCAGAGGAAGAGGGTTAACAATAGGGTGAATGCCAAGAGGCACAGAACAGAGAACATCTGAAAAACATGAAAAATATTCCTCTCTGCTTCTGTGTAGGGCAGAACCTCATAGGTTCAATTTACTCTGCAGAATGGCTACTCTTACTGGTTTGAAAATACTGCTCGTTTTATGTTCAGGTGCAGACTCTCTCCTCTGCTCTGGTGAGGCCACATCTGGTCGTGTTCAGTTCCGGCCTTCCCAGTTCAAGAAAGACAAGGAACTGCTGGGGAGGGTCCAGTGGAGGGTTATGAAGATGATGAGGGGACTGGAGGTCATGGGAAAGGCTGAGGGAGCTGGGCGTGCTTAGCCTGGAGAAGGGATGACTTAAAGGGGATCTTACCGATATGTACAAATATCTGAAGGGTGGGTGTCAAGAGGACAGGGCCAGACTCTTGCCAGTGGTGTCCAGTGACAGGACACAGGGCAATGGACACAAACTGCAACACAGAAGTTCCACCTGAATATGAAGGAAAACTTCTGTACTTTGCGGGAGGAAGAGGCCTGGAACAGGCTGCCCAGACAGGCTATGGGATATGTTTTTCTGGAGACATTCAAAACTTCTCTGGACACCATCCTGTGCAACCTGCTGTAGCTGAACCTGCTTTAGTAGGGGAATGGTCTAGGTGATCTCCAGAGGTCACTTTCAACCCTGACCGTTCTAGGAAATAATCCTATGGAAGGGTCAAATCTACCGATTTTTTGTTCACTTCTTCTTCTCCCCATTAATGTTCTTGTTTCCAAGTCTTCCTCATGCAGCACCTCCATGCTGATTATTCAGAAACCAAGTCACAATCACACCTGAACACACATGTGAATGACCCTGTTCAAACTGTCATCATTCTCTAGTTCTGACATCTCCAGACAGGCATGTATTAGCATTTGGCATCAGTCCAATAGTCTTGGATAGCTCACTCAGCTTTTCAAAGCTGAAAATACCGAAAATACTCAAGAAACAGGGAGCAAGTGCACTTAAAAACACAAATATAATTATGTTCCAAACTCCACCCTTTGCTATCTTTTTCACCTCTTTCTGTATCTCAACTCCTGTCAGCAAGGGTTGGCAGAACAGAGGTGAATTTTACACACGTTGTCCAACTTCAGTTAGGCTCCTATTTTGACATTAGTAAAAACTGCTGGATAGACAAACTGGTCAAGTTACACTGACCTGTGTCCTTTTATTTCTGCTACATCAGTCATCCCTCCAACACTGAAGCGGAAGTACTCTCTGTTTAGGGCTCTGGCAATGGAGCGGGCAATACTGGTTTTGCCGACTCCAGGGGGACCATAAAAACACAGAATCTTCCCCTGGGTGGATCCTCGCAGCTGGCTGACTGCAATAAATTCCTGTAGAACAGATAAAGCACCAGCAGTGAACAGAAGGGAATGTCAGCAACACCAACACACATTTGTTATCAGGTCAAGCAGTGATTACAAAACAAGCATCATACACAAAATTGGTCCTCAAAGGATTTAGGGAGGGTAAGGGGAGAAGCTAAGTCAGGATACTGATGCACCTATTTTCCCTCTGGTTATTTACACACTTGGTTGTCCCCAGGTTCTTGCTCTCTATCATCTCACCAGTCACTGCCTTGGAGTGAGAAGACAGAGTTCTAGTTCTTCTTCCAGCTTCCCTTGTTCTCACCTGAGTCTCTCAAGCTACATGTGAGCATCTCGTACTGTACCATTCCCATGTGCTAAGTTAAGCTTGCTTCATTTCACACTTCTATGCCAGACAACCCTCAAGTAACGCTGAACAGTTGAGGAATCAAAAGATCGCAGTTCAGAACTGAGGCCTCAACTGGTTATACACTTACAATGAAGAAATGACTGGGCAAGTGGGGAAAAAATCCAGAGACTGCTTCCCTTGCACACTTCCTTGCCCAGTAGTAAGTTCAAATCAGTATATTGCACTTTGAAATGAGAGTGTGATCTTCATTGCCATGAGTAATTAAGCACATTAACGGATCACCACAACATTTGGGTCTTCCACGCAGCTTTCTGTTTGATGCATGAAATAACACCAGTTCAATGGAGACTGCAATCCGAAATATATCCAAAAGGCCTGATGTTAAGCAGAGTGTGAAAAGAGACACACTGCCTATTCCTGCCTTACCAGAATTCGCTTCTTGACGTCATCCATTCCATAGTGATCCTCCTCCAGAACTGCTTGGGCTCTGGCCAGCTCCAGGTTCTCCTCGCTACACTTACCCCACGGGATGGATGTCAGCCAGTCCAAGTAGTTCCGTGTAACACTGACAGAAACACAAAAATGAGAGTGATTTGACAATCACCAGCTCATGTCCTCCTCTACCACCTTCCAAAACAACCTCATCCACAACAGGTGGGACATAAACTACTTGTGGAAGTGAGGCTATGAAAAGAACATTACTATCTAGGCAGGCACTGCTAACCTTTTGTCACAGTCTTCAATCCCTTGTCCCTCCCCCCACAAAAAAAACAAAGCTTTTTTTCACAGCTTTTGCCTTTCTGAAACAATGAACCTCCAATGTACCATGAAAAGACTTAAACTTCTGCACACAAATTCCCTGTATAATTGTTTTGGTGTGGGGTTGGCTCCTGTCTGAAAAGGAACAGGACTGCTTGTACAACCTGCACCACATCAGCTGCTTGGATCAGGTCATGAAACTTAAACCTAGAAAAACTTTTCCGTCTCCACAGTAAACTACGATATGGTAGAGATGAAAGATTCCTGGCTCAAAAGCAAGGAAAAACATCTATATGTACAACACCACAGAGAAGGATTTAAGACTGGGATAATGATGTCAGTACGGAAGTTAAGAGTAGAGATAATCAGCATAAACAAACTGAAGTGAATACAGGTCTGTCAAAGCACCACTTATATTCTAAAACGACACACTTAGATCAGGAATTCAGGTGTACAGGGAGGTCGGCACAACGCAGTAACTAGCAAGTTGTGCACAGTCATGGACACAGGGAAGCACAGCTGGGCTGCCTGGGCCCAGGATTCATCCAATGGCAATTGCAAAGCCACCCAAGCTTTGGCTTTTTTCTCCCAAGTACTTCCTTTGCAATCTTGAAACCACTGTTCCAACTCTTAAAGAAAGGGAAAGGTACTAATGCTGGCTGTGAAGCCCAATATGCCTTTTCTATGATTACCAAGACGCTGCTCATCCAAAGGCATGTTTGCCCTCAAACACAGTCTTTTACTCTATAAAAGATACTTTTAAAAGCAGAAACCCAGAACATTAAAAGAGCTGATGAGTATACCAACTGCTGTATTGTATAGCACACTCTGACTCAACAGACAAGAAAAGTTCAATTCAACCTCAGTTTCCGACAATTCATGTCACAGAACACGTTATAAACTATTCACTCCTTAGCAATTCCAACCCTGCCCCAAAACTTCAGGGACCACCTCAGGTAGCTTAGCCAAGGTCATGTATTAGCAACTAGCTTCTCTTCTCTCACATCTACTGAAAACACCAAAGTACAAGGAAGAAGAGCCAGAACTGAGGCAGAAAAAGAAACACTGCACACTTCATGAGGAACTAACTGCACATTTTGTATCTCTAGTATCAGATGGCAAGAGAAGACAGAACACCTAAAATGATCAAAAGAGCTAGACTACATAAGTAAATATGGGCAATTTGGAGAAAAATCCTATCATGTGATGATATGCTACAAGCAGAAAAGAAGCGAAGAAGAGAAGGGGAGTAGAACTAAGATAAGTGCTTCACAGAACTGCATTGATGTCTCATTCTCCCAACAAACCCTGAGAGCATAACATGCCCATGCACTCACTTGAATTCTGAGGAGTGATTATCCAACAAGCCCAACTTGTTCAACTCTTCATCAATCACATCCATGACATGTTTTGGCACTACCAGCTCCTTTAGTCGCTCACGGAATTTCTCTTCTATAGCATCTTTGTCTTCTTTTTCCAGACCTAGTTCTTTCTTAATGATCTTTAATTGCTCTTGAAGAAGATACTTGCGATGTGTTTGCTTGATCTTCTCCTCAACCTAGACAAAGCAACAAATACAGTAACTAATGTGTTCCTGGTACAGCCCATCTAACACCAAACGCTTCCAAATACTTCTCAGTTAGGACATTCCCAGCAACTGAAAATACTACTTGGAACTCATGTGCAGTGTATTCTAACACAAGAAGTGACTTAACAACATTCTCCAGCACCCTTCACATCTTGGTGGCCTTCACTGGCCATGATTCAGTGCTTCAGTGTTCTGTTTGTGCTGGGGAGACCAAAAGCTCGGCAGAGTAAGACAGATGTGACCTCCTTGGTACCAAACAGAGAGGGTTAACCTCTTCTCTCTACCTGCTGCCTACACAGGGCAGCTGGTGCCCAGTATGCAGTTGGCCTTCCTTGCCACAAGAACAGTCTGCTAATTCATGGTGAGCTTCCCGCCCATCAGGGCTTCACAGTCCTTTTCTGTAGAGATATTTTCTATCCTGGTTATTCCAGGCCTGGTCTGGGACTATGAATTTCTCTTTGCAGAAATTAAGGAGGTTCTTACTGACTCCCTGAGGGGACACCACTAGTAGCTGGCTGAAGTTAGACTTTACCATGTGGATCACAACTTTTTCTGCCCATTAGTCTAGCCAATCTTTTCACCAATCTTGTACTACATACCTCCAGTCTGTAACATCCCAATTTGGGCAGAATACTATTATGGTTGACCTCAACAAAGGTCATGCAAATACAAAGATATACAACAGTCATCGCTAGAATCATAGAATCATTTACGTAGGAAGATCTCTGAGATCCTTGAGTCCAACCATTAACCCAGCACTGCCACGCCTACCACTAAACCATGTTTCCTTTTTGTGCTCTGGGCCTTCTCATAAGAGAAGACAATCAGGCAGTTTGCTTTTGGAAAATCCCTTCTGGCTGTTCCAAATCATGTCCTTCTTCATTTGCCTGTACAGGACTTACAGGAGAATCTTCCCCATAATCTTACCAGGGACTGAGGGGCAACCTGACATGCCTACAGTCTCCCCAGTTCTCCTTCTTGGAGATGGGCATGGCATTTACCTTTTCCTGCTTCCTAGGAACCTCTCCCATGACCACAGTGCTTTAAAGATGAGTGAAAAATCAAAATAATGGCATTGATAAGCCCTCTCAGCATCCTTGGCTATATATCTGGTCCCACAGATTGCACCTAATCAATTTGCTTAAGAAGTCTCCAACAATTCCAACCTTGGTCCAAAAGCATTTTCTTTTCTGGAAAGAATTCACTTCTGAAAAGAATTCACTTAACATGAATTCTAAAAGCCCCAGTTACTGGGAGTTAACAAACAAAATATGACTCAGTATACTCAAATATTTGTACTTCATAGACTTCATTACCATTTAGATGCAGTTACCATATTCTGATAAAATCTTACAACAGGCAGGAACTACTGCAGTTCACAGGAGCTAGCAGAGGGTCTTCTGAAATAACACTGTGCTATTTACCCTTTACACACTATATACAATATTATGCTGTATATTGTTATACAGATGCTTGGTAAACTGCAGACCTCTCTCTAGATTTATCTGTTTGCATGTAATTAAAACTTGAACAAAATTTAATAGCAGATGCTGTAGCCTCATGTCTTGCTACTTCTACCATGTGCATGAAAAAACAAATTTCTAACAGAAGAACAGAAAACCTTTAATCTAAATAATGTCCCTTTAGAGCATTGCCTTGCCACACTAAGCATCACAGTTGGTGGACACGATATAAATATACCCAAAGTATTTGTTACTCCAGAAACGTACCTCTCTTCCAAGACGCTGCTGAAGTTTGCTCAGCTCATATTCCTTTTTCAGAAGGGAAAGAGCTTTGTAAAGCCGTTTGGGAATCTGGAAAAGATAGACACAAAATGAGTTATGAGACACCATACCCTTGTAAAGTAACACTGTGACAAACTGACAAAGGCAGAATAAAAAGCTCCAACAAGTTGTCTGGGAGAGCTTTCCAGTACCTGCAGATGTGGAAAGACAAACATGTAGCTACTCCACAGCATGCAAAGAAAACTATTTGCCTTGGTGGCACCCAGTACCAATGATCTACTACATCCTTCAACAGGAATCTAGTCTCTGATATTAACGTATCATCAAAAGTAGCACTGAAGTCTGTTCTGTACTGAGGCTGGTAAAGAAATTGTGACATGTAACAGATGTACTGATTCCATTTGCATTGCTTGAGTCAAAAGCTTCATCTTACACTGGTTTCTTCCAAGATGTCTTGAAGTTCGTGTGACTCTGCCCCTGTTAGTGCTGCACCCATGTCACTCAGATAGATAGGGTTATCTACCACACGCTGTCCAGCCTGCATCATCTGAAGTACGGACTCTCTGAAAATAAAAGGCAAAAACCCACAAAATGCTCCGTAAACTTGCATTTGAAATGGAGTATCCTTATTTACTTATTACGACAGTGCAATAAAATGAAACACAGCTCAGTTTCATAGCAAAGTAACTATGTTTTTGAATTTGCCTATATCAATACTCAGTAACAGATAAATCACTTGATTAGAGGAATGATCACCAATATATAAAAATAAGTATCTGAAATGCTCTCCAAACAGTTATGTACGATTATTTTGTGCCAGTATTCCAAAACTTTTATCCTGCTCATAAGACATTGACCAGATCATGATACTAATTACAGTGAGTTTCACTTAGACCCAGATCACCTGCCTTAGGACGTAATCACTCTACCTTGTTTCTAAATTGCACGTCACGTTTTCAAAACTTTGTTTCGAACAATGGATGATAGACCTTACATCCCAAACCAAAATCCTAGGTGACAATTCAGCAAATATCTCTACTTCATTACAGCAGAAAGGCAAATGGTATAGAAAATGTCAGTATGCTCCAGCCTGAGAATATGCTCTTCCCAAAGCAGGACAGCATGGGAAAGACATACCTGTACAAGGGGTTCAAGGCAATGATGTCCCGGATTGTTTTAACAATTTCTGCAGTAAGTGCCTATAAACACAACAAAAATTTAATCACCAAAAGAATGGAAAAGGACAGGCAAGATCTCAGTACAAATATGATACTCCCCAGACCGTGGCCACTCGCAGCAGTGGTGGGCTGTGATGGTTCTTGGTGCTGAGGCAGTTCCTGTTCACAGGAAAGGCAACAAGGCCTAAAGGCTGGCTTTCTGCATGCACAGAGCTTGACTGGCTCTTGGCCAGAAGATACTATCAGATTGAACACTCAAGCCACCTTCAAGCAAACACTCAGTTTTTTAGAGGTCATCACACAGATTTAAGCACAGCCCAGCCTCTTCATTCACCAACTATTTGAAGTCAACAGTTCTAGGGAACTGAGCTGTTGTAATGAAAATTCATTACTTTCATATAATCTTGTGCAGTGCCTGTGAGAAGAAGGAACTAGGTTCTGCAGGCTGAAATTAGAGCCTGATTTTAGAACTCTTCCTTTTAAGCAAGAAGTGTAGATGGAATTCTACAGGACAAATCCAGGCTTGTAAACTAATTGACTTACTTTAACCTCTTCTGTGATCTGAAAATCTTCATGAACCACATTCTCTACTTCTACCATGAGAACTTCCTGCGAAGAAGCAGCTACAGGATCTAGTACCAACTCCACAGCTTGGTCCTTTGCTCCAGGCTCCTCTTCAGCCTCCTTCTTAGAGCGCTTCTGTTTCCTTCTAATTTTTTGTTTGTTCTCGGGCTCCTCAGGCTCTACATCTAGTTGCTTGTTTATACGAATCCTGAAAGCCAAAAGAAATTAGCAACAATCAATGCCCCCATTACATGTGATTTCAGCTCTTCAGCATGAAAAGGAGAGTCAAACTTGTACTTTGAACAAGCTAAAATTTAGAAAGTAGAGGACCTACATTTGCAAGACACCATGTTTCATTATTTTGGCTTTTATACAGGAGTTTGCTCTTCTATGTGTTTCTCTATAAATGCTCCTCAAATCTGGTATCCAGTGTGGTTCCTACGGACATGACTGACCAGTGCTCCATGTCTGAATCAAGCATAAAGACCAGTTCCCAAGTTACACCTTAGGAATACCAAACCCTTTCAAGTTATAGGGAAATATTTCTCTTCCAAGAAACCCCAAACCTGTAGCTTATTTCCAAAATGCAATCAAACATGGTTATGCTTTGATAATGCAGCAGGAGGTCTAAGACTTCATTTGAAAAGGAGTTGACTTTGACTTGTGAACTCCCATAAATTCAGCTTTGACAGTGTTTCTCGTTCTTTGCTGTCCAGACCAAATGCAAGTGAAGCAAAGGGAGGGGACGGAAAAAAAGCCATACCTCAAAGCAAAACCCAACCTAGATCTGTCTCTTCCGCCATGTTTCTGTCCTTGTATTTCTCCTCCTAATGGAAATTACTCATTGATGCTTTTAAAAATACAGTTTCTTAACTGTCTTAGTTAAAAATATAAATGGCTAAAACTAGATTTTCGGCAATCATCATATTTTCTTCAATTCAATTCTGGGGCAAAACTATGTAGGCAAGACATAACTAAAGAGCTGGACCCCCTTGACCCACTTTCTTTATTTTTTTTTAAGCAAAAATACTGGCTTGAATTAGTTATAGAGATTTTTTTTTCACCATTATTAAACCTTGCTGTACTTGTCAAAGTAACTGCTAAACTTCAGCTTAATGAATGTTTGCTTGCATCACATGACAGTTTATATGACAATGACATGCACTGTCTCTTTTGTTTTGCAGCTAACCTGTCACACCTGTGACAGTACACGGAACATCCTGACGCTCTCAGGATATGGCATGGCAACAAAGCAAAAACTTGCCATACACAAGTTGTGAAGGAAAATGCATATATGTGGTGAAACTGGTAAGGGATGTTTCCGTTTATACAGAAGTCTGGTGAGATGTAGTGAAGTACAAGTAACCAACCTTCGGTGTCCCATGACTATCATACGCAACTTGTCTCCAAGGTCCTGCATTTCATGAATCTGGACAAAAGTTCCCATTTGGTATATTTCATTCAGATCCTCCACCACATCAGATTCATTGCTATTGAGTAAAAAAAAAATGGAGTAGATATTCAAAAACTTGAGATAGGTCAGATTAAAAAAGAAAAAAACAATCACTGGTTGCAGAACTTTAAACTAGATTTAGGGGCAAAGACACTTAATCCCCATTGCTACCACCACGTAGCCCCTTTCCAAAACACCCAAGTGTACCTGGACAGTTAATTTCCTTCCCAAATAACAACACCCTTTCCTAACGCAAGACTCCAGCTCCCAGCAGTGCTGGTGGTGGCAATAAAAACTGTCATAGCATGAGGATGGCCCAAGACCAGCCACGATTTCTGCAATGCTATCCAAGGCAGGGAATTTAGGATTACAGCTTTTAGTGTAAATGCAACCTGGACAGCTTATTTTTGTATTTTTTAAAAAGATCATGAGAAACAACTTACTTGTCATCCTTTTTAAGAAAAACACCAGCATAAGGCTGGGCAAGACGAACTTTCCTCCTCAGCAGCTCAACCAGCTTCTTATTTTTCACCTAGGACAACAGGTATGCAATCAGAGGTGGATTTTCTGTAGTCTCTACACTCCCAGAGTGTAACACCAGGCATGATGACATCCTATAACTAAAGTATGAAGTTGGACCTTGTATTGTTCTAGTCTTATACCCATTAGAGGACAGTAATATACAAGTGGAAAAAAAGGTAGAGAAACATGAAATTGAAGTATTTAGAACAAGTCACTTCCCAGTCAAGACAAGCTCAAAGGCTGGGGGAGGAACTAGACCTAATCTGTACAAGTCCTACAAGCAAGAAATCTCTTGAGTTACTTGAACAAGTACCTTGTAAGTTTCTGTTGCCATCACTGTTCCCTTCCCGACCTCTATGTCCTAGCTCTCTGATCCTGATGGGGAACTAGTTCACCCTTCCCTATCACTTTACTGAATTCTGCCCACGAACTGTAGTTAAAATCCTCTTCTTCAAAGCCTCCTCTCCTCAATTCCCCTCCTATACCTACGAACCTGAGTTCCTGCTTTGAGTTTCAGCCAGTATTTCTTTCCGGTTTACTTTCTTACTCCCCTCTGCTCTCTAGCTGTCATACACCTGTCCCTGGCAGATCTCCCAGCACCACTGGAATGGTTATCACAGCAGGCTGAATCCTCAGTGACCAAGAAAATAACTCCTTGTGAATTCTGCTGTTGCATGAAGTCACCCTGCTAAACACTGAGTGTTCTTCAAAGTGATGGACATGAGCTGCATTGCTCAACGCTTTGCTAACAACCAGCATGGTTCTGTCAGAACAGCACTAGCAATATCACCACTGTTGGCTTATTCTAATCTCAGCACACCTATTCTAATTTTGCACAACGTTTAGCAAAAATATGCTTACCAATGTCAGAGACATTAACAGGAAGAAAATTAATAATTCCATGGGCACTGTAGAGACTTCAGCAGGTAAATTGCAGCACAATGAATTAATATGAATGAAGGATAAGAGAGAACATATAACAATTCTCTGAGACATTGTTGACCTGTGCATTGAAATTGACGACTTTTATACATAAGTCTCATACAGCTGCGTGCTCTTAATAATATAAAATCTTCTCCTTCCCCTGACACATCTATAAAGACACAAGAAGCTGCACAGATTTAGACATGCAGAAAAATACTACAGTACAAATAACGTTATGATAAACAATATTACAGGAATAGGAAAACATTGGTTTATTTTGTGCTACATTTGCTTCAAAATCAGGCTGGCAATACACCAGAGAGGCATAAAAATACAAGTACTTGTTCCAGAATGGGTTTCATTTCAGGAGAAAGAAGTATTTCTGGCCTGTGATCTCAAGTGACACATCAGTGATATAATTTATAGCTCTTAAAATTCTTGTGGAGTGCAGAGGGAAAAGATCACACTCTGAAATGGTGATTGCCATCCCCATGCCTCAGCACCCTCTCCCACCGCAGCTGTACTGCTCTACACCGAATTCCTGCTTTTTCCTTGGAGCTCACAGCTTGCTGCCTTCACCAGCACGGGTCTTGATGCTCTGACACCAACCCACGGTGACAAAACAAGGACACGTTTACTTAACCTTCATCAGAGAACAGGAAGAAGACAATGAACTTCAAGAGAGTGTGTATGAATCGCCGACCTTCTCTGTTAGAAGTCGAGCTGCTGACGCAATAACTGTGAAACTGCAACTGGCCCAAAACAAACTGCTATCCCGATAGCACCCGGTTACAGAGCTTGATCCTAAGGCCGAGCAGCGGCTGCCCGTGGAGGTCACGCAGGCAGCTGCCTTGCTCTGCAGTTCAAGAAACCTACCAAGGCAAAGAGAGCGGCCCGGAGATGCGGCACCGCCAGCGGCGGGGTCAGCCGGTGACCCCCGCACGGCCGGCAGCGATACCACCCGGGACCCCTGCCCGAGGCCGCAACGCTGGGCTGAGCCGCCTCCGGCAGCTCTGCGAACCAGCCTGAAGCCCTCCTCCCAGCCCCGGGACCGAGGGCTCGGCGGCAGCTCACCTCGATGATCTTGATGAAGCGCGGGAAGACGGGGTTGCGCGTCACGGCGATGAGCGGGACGTTGGGGAAATGCTCCGGGACGAGGAGCGGCGTCAACGCCGTTATGACCGGCCCCGCCCCGCCGCCGTCCCCCCCGCCGCCGCCGCTGCCGCCACCGCCGCTGTCCTCGCCCCCGCCTNCTTCCGCCCTCCCGGCAGCGCCGGACCCGCCCGCACGGGGTCGCGTGGCGGTGCGCACGTCCGAGAGCGCCTGTGGCTGCGAGTTCAAGACCCGGTCCTGCTGCTGGCCCCGGTCCCGGTCCCGGTCCCGGTCCCGGCCGGGCAGGCGCCAGAGGGAGGGACGCGGCCGGCGTGATTGTGGCTTTGGCCAATGTCCAGCCTTCCTTTTCCTCCTCGGTTCCCTGCAGTCGTCTGTCCAGACAGCTCCCGCATATCTCCAAGGATGGAGACTCCGTAATCTCTCTGATCACCCTGTGCCACTGCTCCGACAGCCTCTCAGTAAAAAAAAGTGTTTCCTGATGTTCCGAGGGAGCATCCTGCGTTTCTTTTTGTGGCTATTGCTTTTTGTCCTGTCACCGGGCACTACCGAGAAGAGCCTGGCTCTGTCTTCACACCTCCCCTAGGTAGGTATTGCTCTACATTGACGACACCCCCGAGCCTTCCCTTCAGCAGGCAGCAGTGCCAGCTCCCCCAGCCTTTCCTCAGGAGAGATGTCCCAGTCCCTCCATCATCTCTGCAGTTCTTCACTGGACTCTCCATGGTGTGTCCGTGGCATTCATAGTGGGGAGCCCACAGCTGGACACACGACACGGGTCATGGCCTCCCCAGCGCTGTGGGAAGGATGGATCCCGTCCCTGAACCTCACCAGGCCAGGACAGGCAGGGGCACAGCAATGGCTTGGGTTCAACTCATGGTCTGCCAGAGCCCTCAGGTCCTTCTCTGCAGAGCTGCTCTTCAGCAGCTTGGCCCCCAGTGTGTCCTGGTGCATGAGATTATTCCTCCTTAGGTGCAGGGCGTTGCATTTCTTTTTGTTGAACTTCATGATGTTCCTGTCAGCCATCTTTCTGTCCTGTTGAAAGATTAAATTTAAAGATTCAAGGGAGCTTTGAGATTTGTCTCAGTGGTATTTGTTGAAAGGACAATATGCAATGGGCATAAGTTGAACGACAAGAAATTCTATTTAAACAAAGAAAAGCATTTTTACTGTGGGGGTGATTGAGTGCTGGAACAGAGAGTGTGTGGAACCTGCATCCTTGGAGATGTTCAAAATCCAGTTGGGTAAAGTCCTGAGCAACCTGCGCTAGTTGCTCCTGTTCTGAGCAGAGGGGTTTGACTGGGGATCTCCAGCGACCCCTCAGCCAACCTGGTGGTACCACACAGGAGTCTGCATGGCTGGGAGGGCAGTAAGGGTGGACTAGGTTTCACCCCGAGTGGACTATTAGGCCTTAATGGTCCTGGGCAGCCTTCCCCTGGAACCCACACCTCAGACCTGCTCATCACCTGCTGTTGTCTTATGATCTGAACTCTGAGTCTGTGCTGTTGCCTTTCTTGGGTGCTGTGGGACTGGGGATGCCCTTTCCTCAGCAGCCCTGTTATTCAACTTGATTCCTGTCCCTTAGGGAACAGAAGAAAAGAAAAAGGGATATCAAGGGGAGAACAAACAGCTTTCACTTTCTGCAGATGCTATGTTATTAATGCAACATTTTAGCAAGTAATGTAAACCCATTATTGCTTAAGCCTCTGAGGCCTCTTCCACATGACCCTTTTGGGGTGGATTTTCCAGATGGAAGAATGTGCCTATATGCTGTCTGCTGCAGATGAAGCAAACCTCATGTAGCTTTGTCAGTTTATGGACATATGCCAAAAGATGGCATCAAAGAAGAAGCTTTAGGGAAAGGCCTTGTCAAAATCTGAGATTAGTATTTGACTCATGAGGTAGGCACATGGAGATAAGAAAGTATAATACATCATGCTAAAAGTAATGTCTCTGACTTTGGAAGGTCACAGTCCTGAGGAAAAATAATAGAAAAAACCATCATGGAAAAGTATTGTGGAAAAAATTCCCTTTATTTTTCAAATATGGAAACTATCTGTATTAACACTGAAAAATCACAGCATGAAGAAAAAGCCCTCAGGAATTAGCAGTCAAATTGCCTGAATGCCATGAACACACTGTACAGTACTGATTTCCAGTTCTTCTTTGGGCAGAGCAGAAGGACATACGATTTCAGGTCAGTTTTCATGGGAAGCTCTGACTCCTGGAAAAATGTGCATGTATCACATACATAAAGTGACATGACCTAACTGAAAATCCATATTCTTACCAGATTCTCTCTCTTCAAATCAGTGTTGAAGAGATGTGTCCTAATCCAAGAGCTCCTTGTGTATTTATGCATTGAAATAGCTCTCTCTTTCATCCCATCTGTAGTCATTAGAAAGAGATCTGTTTGCAAATAGAAGAAACTTGGAAAGTTGCTGCAGGTAGAAGCAGCAGGACTGCAGTAAAGATTGCATAGGCTCCCAAATATCTGGTAATTTTAAAAGATGTTGGATAAAATTATAAAATACTTTTCAATTATCCAGTTTTGAAGGCTGAGTTAGTACAAGCTCAGCACTGGATTTGGAAGGAGTACAAACACTTTTGTATTCTTGACTGAGCTCTGAAAACTTGTCCCTTGCCAAGACAGATGCAGTGGGGATGGGGGACTTTGGAATGTGTACAGACAAGTCAAGGACACAGTGGAGAATTTTCTCTATACATTGAGAAGTTCTCATTTCATCACCAGCGGGTACAAGTCAAAATTGGCATGCATTGGACTCCTTTCTGGGAAATCTGGCTTTGGAAGACTGATTTCTGGAATGAAGTAGAACAGCCTCAGTTTTTTGTTTTAAGGATGGGGTTAAATGAGTAAATCAAAGTGGGCACCAAAATGAAATATGCAGCTTTACACACAGTGAGACTGTAATATTGGCTTTCCTTCTTGGATTAGTAACAAAAAATTTGACTCTGTGTATATGTATGCTTGCACACATGCACCCCTTTCATACATGTATGTGTGTGTATATATGTAAATATATGTAAATTTCTGACAGTACTCTGATGTTCAGGTACTGTAAACAGATTATTTCAATCATAATCTGGTTAACAACATGGGTAAACACCAGAGCTAAAAGCTATCAACTGAATTCTGAAATTCCCAAAGGAAGACTGGTTTCCATTGTTGGAAAACGAGGCCTCTACTTGTTTGTGCTGTTAATCTTGTGTTAAAAGCAGGAAATCACAAATGGCAAGGCTTGGTGTGTACCGCTTTGTGGGAACATCTGCGAATGTGGATGCAATGTGGTATGGAGAGTCCCTTTTGTGATATGTGTACATGTCTGCTAACAGCAACTGGAAACAGGTTAGACTCCTGCTGAGTTTTATTAAAGTATCATTAGGATCCTTCCAGATAGCTGTTAGAAATGATTGGGCTGGAAAGACCATTTGCAGTATCTCTAAGCCAGAAAGCACATGCATATATTATAAAGCCGGAAGGGACCCTTATGACTGTCTAGTGTGACTATCTGGGTAACCCAAGCCATAGGACTTCCCAGAATTAATTCCCATTTGAGCTAGAATCCAATCCAACAATCTTCTGATTCATCCTTCAGTTTGCCCTTTATATACAGGAAGTCTCTTCAGGATTAGAATTCAATCTTTTCTTGAAAAGTTGGACAAATAGTCTGAAAAAAAAAAGAAAGGAGACCAAGAAGCAGTTCAATATGGACAAATTGAAATTACTATACTTCAATAATAATAATCAACTGCACAAACACAGGCTGAGAAATTGCTTGATAGGCAGTAGTTATGCTTAAAATTATGTAGGAGTTATCATATATTACCGCTGGAGTAGGGTCAATGCTATCATGCTGTTATTAAAAAATAAAACACTTCACTGGCTTTTATAAGCAGGTCTGTTCTTTATGAAGGTTTAGACTCATGTCAGCTGAGCAGTATTATTGATAAGCTAGTGCTGTCTTAGCTCACTATAGATACAAGCTAATGCAGTGTATCTTAAAACTCTTTGACTAAGATCCAATCCTTAGATAGAGCCATCTCATCAAAGTAAGAGTCTAACCTCACTAAGACTTAGGATAAAGTGAACAGACTTGAGTTTGCTGTATGTATGCATCAGGGACAGTTAACCTGAGTAGCCAATGCATAACATGCTAAAAACCATGGTAATGTGAGTCCAAGGTCTAAATCTTAACATACAGGAAATATTCTTTCCTCAGTGCTCAGTAATAAATCTTTAGTTGGATTGTTGTGTCAAATTTTAGTCATTCCACTTCAAGAAAGATGTGGAACAGCAAGGAAAAAGTCCAGGAACATGAATGGTTATTACCTGTGAGGGTATATACGGGATCTGTTTAGTCTAGAAAGGAGAAGAGCAGACATTATAAAAGTATTCAAACAAGATTTAAAAAGTGTTACAAAGAGGAGGATAATCATTTGTTATCCAGCTCACTTGCCTCTTGCTAGAGTAGATCTCTTGTCAAAATAAGCAACCTGCCTTCCATAGTCAGCAAACAACTTTCTGCCTTACAGTTTGGAGCCAGCCACTGCTAAACAGAACTACCACACACTTCTGGTTACCCTGTTCTGCTACCAGTCTTACATGAAAGAGATGTGTTTGTGCATTTAGCTCAGGTTCCCAATAATTGTCCAGCCCATACCCAAATAAAATACTCTGCCTACAGAATGTGAAATGTGGCAGCACAAATATATAACCCTGCAGTTTCTGAACAACTAAAAAGAGCCTCAGGGTCTGGCTTTGAATGTCACAAGAAATGTGTTTGAGGAAGCTTTGTTTGTGCTGGTGAGGGCACCATGGACAGGTGTGCAGTTGTGATTGGCAAAGTTGACTCCAGCAATGCCTCTGAGATCTTCCTTCCATGATATTCACCTCTGAGCATATGGCTACGGCTAGGGATGAAAAACATCAATGTGTAAAGCTAGGGTAGAGGGGTGTAAGTGACATAGTGAGCTGGCAATAATGAGCAGACCTCAAGTGAAAGCTGCCCAGTTTAGATAGTTCCTCGGTGAGTCAAGGGCTGCTTGCTGCTGTTCCTGCTCTTAGCCACTGTCAAAAGCAAGACAGCTACACTGCAGCAGTCCCAACAATGTGGATCCTTAACATCTTCCTGGCTGAGTATAGACATTCATTTTCTGGACGTTCGTGGACCTGGATGTTATGGAGGAAATCCTAATAGTCCTGTTCACCGGTGTAAGAGATGTATTCCTGGCCATGCCAAGGAAGGGGGAGAGAGCATGGATGAAGCAGGTCCCTACTTCTAGCTTTAGCCTCTGAGATGTTATGGATGTAATTTGGGCTAATGTCCAAGCATGTTAAACAAAAGCTGAACTCCATTTGGAAGGTACCAAAAAATATATCCTGAATTTTTAAGTCTGGGGTCTGGCAAACTTGTGCAAGTGCTAAGAAGTGATTTGGCTCTGCCTATAAAAGATAAGGAGCTGTAGAAAGACAGAGGTATTTGAATGCACATTCTAGAACAATGTGACTGAGGGGAAGTCACTTCTGAAAATAGACAAAGATGAGCACAGGAACCATTTCCTTAGGAATCTTGTGATGAGGAGTGAAACTGTTTTCTGAGCAAATCTGGCATGGCAGGTAGTCATTCCTGCATGGATGTACCACTCAGCTGCTCAGGTGGGCAAATAGTTCTTAAATTTTGCATTTCCTCTCCAGGTTTCAGCAGGAGGAAAAGAGCTTGCTAAAGAGAAATGAAGTTAATTGGGTTTTGGCAGAGCTTGGTAGACGGGAGAGCTGTGTTAAGACTGAATAATGGATATAATAAATTTTTTAGCTGTTTGCTTCTTTCGCAATCCTTTAGAATCTTCGACTAATAAGAAGGCTGTTGACCCATACTGGCACTACCAGCCAGCCCTGTCCCTGCTGTGTGATCCCACGTTCCTTCAGGAGGTGGGTGACTAGTATCTGCAGCCAGACAGGTTGCCAGAGGAGCTCTCAGGAAGTGCATAAAACACCAGGACTGTGAGCAAGGAGGTCAATGCAAAAAGCTTGTTTGTGTGAAGGTACTAACCAAGTGAAGACTTTGCATCTGTATCTTGCAGGGCAGAGTTATGGCAACATTTTGGTGCCAGTCCACAGATAGTTGTGCTCCCGACTCACCTGGCTACTTAGTTCAGAAATAAAGGAGCTCCTAGTCCAGCTCCTTCACGGAGTCTTCTTTACTCAGATCTAACTATTGGGCCTCATAAGAATGACTAAATCAGGCTTTCTTTGCAGTTTAATTTTCTCCTCTTTAATGCCAGTCAGAGAGAAATAGGGGAGAAACAGGATTAGGGAAGACTGCATGTGGCAGAGGAAATAGAAAAGTGTCTTGCACAGTGGGTCTTTCTCTGTTCTCCACTCTGGACTTCTGTTTCAAGTTTTGGCTTTTTGCAGCATTAATCAGCGCTCTGCTGCCTGATTTCACAATGCTGTCTCCCTCCTGGAGTGCCTGTGAGTGTTGTTCTGTGGGCAAACCAGGTGGGAGAGCTGTTCTTTCTCCTCTATTCCAGAATTACCAAGTTCGCAGTCTTGTGCATCCAGCTCATGCCGGGAGAGGTGTTCCACAATGCCAGCCCCCAGAGAATCCCCTAGGACATTGGTAGTTGTTCTAAGGCGGTCCCTGAAAAATCAGAGAGAAAAACAAAATACAGTTTCATAGTAGCAGCTAAAGGGATGAAGATTATTTCAAGAAATATCTTCGGTGAAACTTTTTATACTTTCTAAGTCACTCTAATAATGGACACACATTTTTAACACTGACAGGAAAGTGACTCCCAGAGAGCCTTCCTTGATTGATATCCTTGACCTCAAGCATCACATTCATTCCTGTTTTATTGCATTCCTAATTTTTTACTGAAAAGTTTTAAACTTGACACAAATCAAGAGGAATGTTTCTCTGCTTCTGCATGGACACTGTGCTTTCCAAAGGCCTTGCTGCAGACTCAGATGGCCTCACCACATCTGTTTCACCTAAGTTGCATTTTGTTTTACAAAAAGTGATGAAATTCTGGTGCAAACCTATGACAGTGCTGCTGTGGACTCAGATTTCCTCAGCATGGACAGCATTGGTTAAGATGAGGCACCAGAATCTTTGTGCAAAACAGCACATCTAAAAGACCCTTTGCAATCAGATATCCTCCACAACCACAACACTAAGTCAGAGCTGCTGAAGCTGTCACCAGTCCAGCAACCCATCAGATCCTTCAGTGGTAACAACAGTGGTACCTGATTGAAATAATCTACTCTGAATAAGCACAAGAAGCAACCTGGCATATTAGGAGGCAGGGCTTTTCCCAGCCAAGTCTGTTCTCATGCACAATTGTCAGGGTTTGGGATACTTTTCTTTTTTTGTTTGGCTCTCTGTGTTGGAATTTTCCCCCATTCTAGTTGCTGGGGGGTATAATGGGCAAGTGATTAGTTGCTGGGAAACCTTAATGGTGGATGATTAAGAAGAGACAAAGAGTTAGCTTGTAGATAGGTGCGGCTGGCTAGCCCTTATCTAGGACTCCCTGATACCTGGGATTTTTTCCCCTCAGAGGGAGACAGGGATACTGAGACTGAGACGAGTTTAAAAAGAGCCAAGCACAGCTGAAGGGTACCTTCTTCGCTCCTAGACACTGAGA
>VYZT01035922.1:0-33725 GCA_013400735.1 Pomatostomus ruficeps | reverse complement strand
CGCATCCTCCCTGCGCACTGGGAGCACCAGTGCCCCTGCCGGCTGTGACTGTGACTTCATCAAAGCGGAATTGCCAACAAGGCGAGAAAAGACTGTCCGTGGGTTTGTCTGTTCTTATTTGTTGTGGTTACCATTGTTGTTGTTTTGCCTGCCCCATTGTATATATGTATATATATATAATACATTAGTAAAAGACCGTTATTCCTCTTTTCTCATACCATTGCCTGAAAGCCCCTTGATTTCAAACTTTTGCCAATTCAGAAAGAAGGAAGTTACATTCTCCTATCCTAAAGGAGGCTTCTGCCTTCTTTAGCAAATACCTGTCTTTGAAAACCAAGACAACAATCCACAGGAGAAGTGGAGGTGTTGAGCAAAACTGTTTCCAACTGGTCAGCCATGGCTGGGAGCAGCCTTTGGCTGCTTTGGCTACAAACCAACAATACAAGATACAGCAGAACAGAGGAAATGATGACAGTATATCCATCTGTCAGGATTTTGGTGTTTGAGAAGACAGAGAGGTGGGACTGTGCACAAATGCATTCTTCAATCTAGTTCCTAAGAGCACTCCTATAAAATCACTTGTCCCGAGTGATTTTATTTAAAAGGGAAAGAAAGCTGAAATGGAGCAGTGTGGCTGACTAGCTGCACCCATCTAAACACTCTTCAACTTTGTACAGCCCAGTCTCATCCCTCTTTCAGTGTTTGGTAACCCAGAACTATCATTCTGTGGTGTGGATTTGCTTATTATTGGCACAACCTTTCCCTATGACTCTACAGATAATTTCTGGGTGTATTTTAAGATAAAACAAATAGAGGACATTCTGTTTGGTCACCAGGCTGATCAGCAAGCGACCTCTGATGCCTTGGGTCACTGAAGTACGTGGTGAAGACTCCAGCATGGGCAGAGAGGGCTACTGTGCAAAGGTTTCATGGATACAGCTGTGTTTTAAGCTTGATGGTACCGATTACTGAGCCTGCTTTTAGGAGAGACATTGGGAGTACGGACAAGGTCTGTAAGCACTGGCAGGAGTGCACAGCAGTGCATGCTTGCTGAGCAAGGAACTTACAGAAACCAGTCCACAGCGATGATCAGTGTAATGTCTTCAGTAGGCAGCCCCACTGATGTCAGCACTATAACCATTGTCACCAGTCCTGCCTGGGGAATACCTGCGGCTCCGATGCTGGCTGCTGTGGCAGTGATACTGGAGTGAACAGGAAAGCAGAGCTATCACCAAAGGGAAGAAAAGAGGTGGTTGCATTTGCAGAAATGTCAGGAGGTAGCTCAAACTCATCATCGTCTTGGCAGCCTTTCTGCTCTGGTCACCGAGAAGGATGGTGACACATGGTACATCAACACAATGCCAGGCTGCCCCTGCTAGACACCCCCTCATAACAGACTGCACACCATAGCTTTTCCTAAGACCTGGACATGCAAAAAGGGCTCAAGTGGAGCCTCAAAGACATGGTGTCTATATGTGCTTTGATATATGGAGCTGGAGTACAAGCTTCTTTCCCATACTTTTTTTCCTTATTGCATCTTCTGAGCAAAAGAGGAACCTGATCACACCTCAGATAAGCCAACAAACTGAAACCCTTACTGTAGTCCCAAAACTCTTTCAAAAGTCACCTTATTGTGATGATTTGCCCAAAGTCAAGTTCATAGTTGTTGACTTGTGCAATGAAGATGGCTGCAAGGGCTTCGTACAGAGCAGTGCCGTCCATGTTAATTGTGGCTCCCACAGGCAGCACAAACCTTGTGATGCGCCTGTCCACACCATTGTTTTCTTCCAGGCACCTGAAGGTTATGGGCAGAGTCGCTGAGCTGAAAGGAATTTACAAAACCACATGAGTTGCATGTATGCTGACTTGGGAAGAAGGACTAAGCCTCTGCCTGGTTTATGACCTTACCCACCTGCTTTTTCACCCTGCCATGTGAACCAGAGGCCAGAAGCTGCTAGGAGAAAGAACAGTCTAAGCAAGTCTTCCTCAGATATGATGCACACTGCAGTTGCACATTCAGACATGGCTTTACTCAGGGGTTGGGAAAGGGGCTGTATAACCCTGAGGCTGATGATGCTGGTATAACACCAAAAGAAGGATACATAGGACAGAGCCTCAAGATCAGAACTCCTTTTTCTGCTATTAAAAAAACTTGAGCCCTTTCTCACCCCTCTCAGTCCATAAGACAAGAATGACTCATGTTTGAGAATATATCTTGCACAGAAAGCAAGGACTGTTTCTGAAGGAGAGCATGAGCAGGAAAAATGCTGTGTTTTGGTATGAGAATGTATGTGAAAGAGCCTGCTATGTGCTTGCCAAGAAATGAATATAACAAGAAACTTAGCACTTAGTGAAACAACAGTTACCTACCATCCCTTGCTTTGGCTGTGTGACATGGTAGTGTGAGTCATTGAACGTATTGGTGTTGATGCCTTTTCAGAGCCCTCTGGAAAGTTTAATGACAGCTGCATACAGTCTATGTGCCTGGGAGAGACAGATGTGAAAATATGTGCAAGTACATGTGTGTGAGAGGTATGTGCATGTGAAATAATGCTGTGATACAGCAGGATTTGATATTTGTCCTGAGCTCAGCATTTCAGTGGTAAGCAAAGTCACCCTTGTGTTTGGTCAGGAGAAATATGGGCCATTCAGTGATGGTCAGAGCTGGTCATGTGACTAGGGCTCCTGGGTGGGGCAGTGGGAACCTTTCCACTCCCAAATGAGTGTAAAAATCTGCTAGTGCTAGAAATTGTGGGACCACAGTGCTGCATTGAGAGCAATGGAGTGCTGAGATGTAGTATCTACATCAGCCCCAACCCCACTCCTGCATAGCCATTGTACCTGGAGGAGGTGCCCAGGGCTGTGATGAGAGCCTGCAGGAGCCCTGCAATGAATACCCAGGGATTTCGGTGAGTGACAATGAAGTAGAGCAGTGGCAGGATGCAAAGGGCATGAATGAGGAGTCCAACGATGACAGTGAGCGTGTACATCCCAAGCTGGCCTCCCATCACTGCTAGGTCATCCATCTCCAGGATTTTGCCCGCAATTAAAAACATGATCCCAACTGGAGCATACCTGTGACAGAAACACAAGGCCAATGGTCAGGACTGGCTCCCATATTTTCACACCCACTTTAACACATGCTGTCTAGATAAATCCCCAATAAGCCAGCATACCATAAGTGCTCACTGACCCTAATCACTCAATTATACTGCTGGTTTCTTTTCTAGAAATCTGGAGAGAACTGGGACTTGTTCATCCCATGGTAAAAAATCAGCTCTTCGTGCATGCCTGGAGACCCCAGCACTCTGTTGTGCACACAGCTTGGGCACTGGTGGTTTCCTCCTCCTTTTGGGTTTTCTACATGTTTCTACAACAGTCCTTGTAGAATTGATAAAAGAAGGTTATGTAGAGAACCCTTCAGAGTCCCTTCCTTTCCTAACAGAGTTTGGGCTGAGAGTATTTTTTTTTTCCCTGAGAGGCACAGGAAAGTGCAGGAGAAACAGGGAATCAGAGAGTAAAAGCAAGAGTGTCCTACAGGCTCTGGGATATCAGCCTTGCTGTCTTCAGATGCTCACATTTAGGGAATATGAACATCTAGGGATTCCAGATCTGATGTAACAAGGACTGGGCACACCGACACCTGTAAAAGCAACCATGGCTCATATAAAACCCCATTTTGAAGTACCCTGCTATCTTTTCCATTCCTCATGTCTTTTTTCCCCCCCTCCATAACAATGCAGCTGACAAGCAGCAGTGAGGCTCCAGACAGATATTGAGAGAATCATGGGCACTAATGTAATAACCGGACCAAAGAAAATTCCAGCTCCATGGCCACACCTCTCAGGGCTGGGCCTCTGCAGCTCAAGAGCTCACATGCAACTCATGCACAAGGCTCAGAGGTCCACATGCCAAACTCTAGCTTAGCCTGGGAGGTTTGGAAAAGTTTCAGGAAAGGAATCATTAATTATTTCATTTCCTCTGACCTTCCTATTAGAAGATATCCTTGGCTGCAGCCAGTGACCAGATCTCCCAAGGAAAAACAAACTCCTGGGAGATGGTCTACAGACTTTGGCTACAGAAAGGCATGCACAAGCAGTGTCCCAAAGGTAACCAATGTTCTAAACATAAACACCCTGCCTTCCTTCATTTAAGGAGAGGTTTAAGGAAGGGTGTCGAAGGTCTCTGGAGAGGTGTGCAGGTCTACTTGTTCCATTGTGCTCATGCTCTCGCTTCTGTGCCCTCAGGCAAGTCTTACCTCTTCTTAGGAAAGCAAAGCCCCAAGTTCTGGTTCAGACATGGAGTTAAAGATCCCAGGGGCAGGGGGCTTCCCCAACATCTGCTATCAGCTCAGGAATATTCTTCTCCTTTGTGCCTTTTTCTGTAAGGCCTGTACTGCTGTGCTTAGGATTTTGCTCTGAGATACAAGACTGTGACTTATAAGACCAAGGAAAGGAGGCTGGAGTGATCTAAAATGAGGGTGTCGGGCGGACAGATTCCTTCCCTGTCAAACATTTGCATGTATTCTGCTAGACCCACATCTGTCCTCTTCTGCAGTATCTGACACAACTTTGAGCCCAAATTGGGTAAAAAGCTTAAAATAACAAGATTTGGTAAAATGCTACCTTCTAGAGTAGGCTTATCTCAGCAATGCCTTGTTTGCCTGGACCATGTGTCATAGGCAGCCCTATACAGAAAGCAATGAGCAGCTGAGCTCCAGAGGAGTCGGGATCAGGGAGACCTCAAACTGAAAGGCAGTAACTTTGAGCTGATCCTCTCAACCCAGCTCAGCTCTCAGAGCTATTGCATTACTGCATACAGCTGCCACCCTGAAAGCAGGAAAGTGGCAATGGGTTACTGTAAATCATAGATAAGTCAGACTCCTGGAATACAGCTGGAAGGAAAGCTTTCAGTGAGAAAGCCTCACACCCTACTCCTGTTGGTAAGGCTAAGAGATCTTCCACTCCAGCTCTCTGGTCTTCCAAGGATGTTTCCAGAAGCCTCAAGAAAAGCAAGTCCAGGTATACCTGATATTTCTAAGGTAGAAACAAACAGAACAGGAAATGAAATGTGAACAAATATCCCATCCAGACTTTTCCCTCCAGCTTGATGGAGCCAGAGTAGAGCTGTGCCCATCTGCTTTTCCTGTGCTTGTGCATGAAATCCTTAAAGCTACCCCACTTCTCATCATGTCAATGGAAACTGCACCTGCAGACCTCCTGTTCCAACCGGCCGTGCTCCTCACCAGATGATAATGGCCACCAGCCTCATGATGGCTTCGTTGAGGCAGTTAAAGAACTCCCGCAGGGCCCGTCCCTTCTGCTTCATGCTGCCGATCATCAAACCGAAGCACATGGAGAACACTACCAGCCCCAGCGCGTTCACCCCGTTGGCTGAGCCCGGGATGGGAATGACTTCTTCAAAGGTCAGCACCTCGGAGATAGTTTCCAGGGTATGAGTGACATTCTCCATGATGCTGGTGAAATTCTCAGGCACAGGGATCTCAGTGGTTGTCACACCTGCTGTGGCATTGCTGCTGTGGAGGATGGTTCTGGTGAAGACCCTGGTGCTGTACTGCGTCTTGTACTGAAAAGACACATATTGTCAGATGCACTCACAGGCCCTAGTTCAGATGCTGAGGACACATGCTAGGTTCTTACATCCCTTAAAATAAGGAGAGTACTGCAAGTTGCTGCTGACCTGTGTGGGAAACTTGCTTTGCCTGTTCTCAAGGTCCCCAATATAGTGCTTTCATCAGAAACTTCAGAAAGTTCATAGAGCAGAAGGCCAAAAGAGACCGTTAGAGCATCTCATGTCACTAGGAATGAGATGTTCTGGCTTCTCTGATAACCCTTTGTGCCACTTCTAAGGGAACTAGCACTGCAGAAGAGACAGATTCTTGGAGAATCTGCTCCATATCACTGCCAGTCTAAGCCTGCTACCTGAGATCATGCAAACCCTTCCTGCCTCTGTGGGATGGAATGGAGGTTGAAGGCCCTATCTGCAGATAGTTTGAAAAGCTTGCGTGGGGAATGGTATAATACAGACTAACATCTGCAATGCCTCCTGCAGCCGTCAGACCTGGGGAATAAAGTGCTGTTCCATCCCTCAGAGAAGTAGGTAGGACCACGGTCCAGGGCACAGGGCGCAAAGATGAGATTTCATACCTGTTTGAAGCAGGCTTCTACCAGGTTGGGCGGGAACATATTCCTGCAGTAGATAAAACAAGGAAAAGGTTATCTTCCTGTTGAACTAGGAAGAAAACATGGGCTTCCTGGACAACTTCTTTGTCCTGGAGCAGTGTCTGAGGTCACAACTCTCACAATGTCCACTCAAGCCCTTTCTATCTGACTGACAGAATAAGGGAATATGCTGATCTGAACCCAGCACTTCTAGCATCTTGTCAGACCCCCCACTGCATGTTTTCAGACTCCAGAAGGTTATTCAGGTATGTGGAAAAAGACAACACACATACATAGGTGCATTGTAAAACCATCATCAAACCCAACCGAACCTTGAAACAATACCATATTACAACGTTTAATATACTGGCTTGCTCCCAGCCTCACCTCTACAGCTGTCGTTTGAGCTCTCTGTTATCCTGTACCTCAAAAACATGGCTTTATACCACTTGAGATGGTACAGCTTTGCAAGTCACTGAGTAAGGTCACACCAAGGGAAAAAGAGGCCATGCCTTGGGAACCACTTCCTTGATTTCCTTTGGTCGTTGAAGATGGATATTTGGTGTAGCCTTTGCTGGGTGAATTTCTGAAAGGTAAGTAACCACTGATAGTTTTTATTACGTGTTTTGTTGAGCACACCTTGACCTTTTACATTAATATGTCTGAAGAAGGGCTGGACTCCAGGTCAAGCACTCAGTGTCAGAATGGCAGAGCCAGTTAGCTAGACTAAGCCAGAAGCAGTAGGCTTGCCAAGACTCAGCCATTAACCTCTTTCCCTAAGACTGTATGCTTAAAGCTGTGATGCTTCAAAAGGACACTCCATGGAGGAATGTAACCTCACTGATATGGTCTCAACATGAGACCATCTTGTTTACCTACCTCACCAAGTCCATGAAGGCATCTGTGGTCTGCACCTGCTCAATTCTCCCTTCTCGGTGAAGTTTGTCCTTTGATCCTTTTCCTGGGTGTATGATGATCACCATAAAGATGCCAATGAAGACGGCTATGATTGTTGTCACCATGTAGTAGATGATAGCCCGCATCCCCATCTTCCCTGAGACTCTGCTATCCAGTGAGGCCATTCCTGGGGTGTCACACAGAGACACAAGGTGAGGAAGCCTATCATCTTAAAGAGAAAGGGAAAGCTTGAGGAAGATTTAAAGGGTGCAAGGCACATGCATGAGTTGGACAGGAAGCTAGGGTCTCTAGGAAGCACAGCATACAAGGGACAGGATTTGGAGTTCCAGGGTGATATTGATATGGAAGAATGTGGCTTGTGGTCATGAAGAAGCATAACACTGGTAGATCTTAGGCTGCATTTGGGAATGTAACAATTTTCTTTTAAAGCTCTCAGAAGGGAAATAATCCCCTCTTAGTACATTGGGCCTTTCAATCCCTAATGGTGGGATGTTTCAGCAGGTGGAACACCTTGCAGTCCCTTCTGCTGTCTGAAAGCTTGGCTGTCTGTCATGTCTTCCTTGAGGATCTGGGTGAAACAAGCCCTCGAGCTGGTGATCAACTTCAACCCTTTTGGACTGATAAAAATTAACCTTCTCTAGGCTGGAGGAAACCTGAAGTTGACTTGGGCAACAAACTTGGAGACATGTGAGGTTATGTAGGATTAAATCCTTGTTAGTGCTCAAGTGCTGGGGACTGGAACCACCGCATTGTGTTCTCCCCCGTCTTCTGAGAAAGCACAAGGTCTTCGGCTTCTCTGCTCCACTATTGAGCCAGCAGGGGTCTCAGTGTGGATCATGTTCACTATGGCTGTAGATTCGAGCTTGTCACTACTAGCCAACATAATCCAAACCCCTCCAGGTGTTGTACCTGAACAACAGCTTTGCTGACCATTGTCTTGGCTCAAAGCAGCAGAAAGCACTTCTCACCTGTAATCAAGCTAGAGACAATGAGAGGAAGAACCAACATCTGGAGCATACGCATCAGCAGCTCGCCGGGGAAGGAGAAATACTTGATCTGGCGATAGGTCAGCTGGTAGGGCCGGAGGGAGAAGGCCAGGATAATCCCTGTGGATCAGCAAGGGATGAGAATGGAAGTGGGACAGTGTGTTTCAGTCATCTGTCCCTCAGTCCTACAGTGTGGCTTTTCTCTTTCTCATCTACTCTCAGCTCCTTATCTCCCCAAAGGAACAAATGCTCATTTTCTAAAAGGCTATGATCCAGTTTTTACTGTATGCTCTCTCTTCCTCTGACATATTTATGTGCACAGGAGTCTTGTGCAAAACCACAGGTCTCTTTGTTCCCTGTCTGTTGCTCATCTGGGGTCTATTCCCAGGCAGCTCATGAACACAAAATGCTGTGTTGAGAGAATATGATCTCCCGCACTAAAGTAAGTGTGACTACACAGTTCAGATTCTTTGTCTACCCACCTCTAAAAGCTGAGTTTAGCCAGTTAGAGACATATAGCCTGGATCAAAAGCTAGGAACAACTTGCTATCTGCTAAGCAGATTTGGTGTGCATTGTATCACAGCCATTTGCAGCAGTTCTGGTCCTATCAGGCTAAAGCTGTGGGACAAATATGAAAAGCCCTTGTGCCTACAGCTGTACTCACAATATACCTCTGAAGAAACCTGGATGGTTTGTACAAGGATTGGTTGAGTTGGATCATCAAACTCTTTCTGTCGTAGACTGTTTCTATACTGCAGCCAGAAAGGATCAACTAGGACTCCCTCCCACACAAGCACTCTCTGTGGGGTGTCTTGCTCTTGCACACAAAAGTACTCATGACTCACAGCACTTTGAGCTGTCAGCTCATCAGCTTCACCTCCTCAGTCAAATCACTATGATAAAATAAAATCTTTGTAAAATAAACAAACATTTTCTCATATTTATAAATGGTGCCTGGTATTGCCAACAGCTCCATACCTAGTAGGACTGCAGCAATGGTGAAGAGGACGAAGGCATTTCTCCTGAAGAAGCCTTTAGCGCTTGCAGCAGTGATGCTGTGCATACGCTTCTTGGCCCGCGCTGCCCGTTTCTGCACAGCCTGCCGGAACCGCTGCACCCGGCTGTCAGCATGGAGCCGTTTGGCGGCATCCTCATTGAGGAACAAGCTGTTGATGTGGCTCGGCTCGCTCATGGTCTCCAGGCACAGCTCTGGGTGGGGAGAAGGACAGGCAGGAAAGCATAAGCTGTTGGCACACTTTGCCTTCGTCTTTAGGTCATTTCCCTGGGGCCTGCTTAGGAAGGTTTATTTAGAGTTGATTAATGAGCTCCTCTGACCATCTACAAGGAGCAGACCTTGGGAAAGGGTATGTAAAGGGTCTTGTCACTACTGCTTTGGTGCCTCTAGAGAAGCTCTGGCCTCTATAGCACCCAGCCTGGACTGAGCAGTGGCTTATGTCAGCCTGGGCAGCCAGAAAGGGCTCCACAGCCACCCAGGCTTGTGCTTAGGAGTTTTATCGCTTTGGAACTGAACTTATTTTTACCACCTGGCAATAAACCCCTTTCTCATACACAAACTCTTCCAAACAAAACCAAGCAGCAAACAATATTTCTGACATACCTCCTAGGTGACAGGTCCCTATCACAACAGCTTTCCCCATGACAGCGAGTGGCGCTGGCTGTTTCTGTAGAAAGGAACTTAATCCCCTTGCCTTCTGTGGAGCCTGAGGGTAACACTTTATTTATTGACTTTCCTTTGAAACACAACAGGACTTTCACGTAGTATCTCTTGTCAAACTCCACTCATGGGATTAACCTGCTGTTCTATCTTCATAAATACTAAGAATGAAATCAAACCTACGCCAAAGAGATAAATAAAGAACCAATTCTTCTCCATTACCAACTGGCTGCAAGGCCTGGACAATCTACTGTACTTTATCTGTTTAGTTTTTACTGTTATTTTCATATTCCTCAGAACAAAAAAACAAGGGGTCTACACAGGCAAACCAGTCCCCTCTAGAGTGCTAGAAGACGCCAGCCACCAACAGTTCTCATAATGAGGAAGATTATTGCCTGACTAAGCTGGTGCCATTTTCCTTCTGTCACTGTGCCCTGACAGATGGAAGATCTGAAAATTATTCTCGTTCCCAGGAGTTTGCAAAGATAATACAAATGAAACCTAAGAAGAACAAAGTCACCTTACCATAACAGCAAGTGCTGGAAGACCTTCTTTGGTGTTGCAAGTCAAATAAGAGCTAGTCCATTTGTAATCCTAAATTTAAAACAAAGAAACCTTCACAAATGAGACTATATTATCTACAAATTACACACCTGGTATCTTCCATCTGGACCCAGATAAATGCCTATCATGAACTGAAGACATTACCTTAAAGAGGAGCTGCTTTGTGGTACAAGATTGCAAGGTCATGTGCACAGAAGGTAGAGAAAAACTTCCATTTTTAGAGAAGGTTTGTTTGCACAGATGCTAATGCCTTCATGAGGTTCAGAACAGCAGAGACACACCTAAGGTGGCCCAGCCAAATCACCCTAAGCCCTCCCAAGGCTACGCTGCGCAAAGGCCACTGGCAAAGGGGATGGGTATTTGCTGCAGGAACCTTGCAGTGCTGCTGTAGTCACCCCAGCTTTTGGATCAGCAAACAGCATTCCATGGATTTTGATCCACTCATTCCAGCTTGATCAAGCATTCCATTCCTTACTATACCCCACTTTTATCTGTTGATGGAGACAATACACACCAGACTGTGTGAAAACTTTGCCTTTCTTCTTTTCACTGCCAGTCCTACTTTTCACAGCTACACATGAGAAAAAGAAACTGCAAGATTCTTTCAATTCATTGAGATTGTGCCTCCTGAACCTGACAGCAGGTTTAGAAATTATGAATTCAATCCCCTTGTGTCCCACAATAAACTTGTATCATTTATAGCCTTCCAGATATAGAATTGAACAAATGACCCAGAACAGGTGACACAGGAACACACCCAGGTGGGTTTGAATGTCTCCAGAGGGAGATTCCATGACCTGCCTGGGCAGCTGTTCCAGTCCTCTGCCACCCTCAATGTAAAGCAGTTCTACCTCATGCTGAGGTGGAACTTTTTGTGATTTAATTTCTGGCCATTACTCCTTGTCCTGTTGCTTGGTCATTCAAATGCTTCCTAATGTACAGTCTGATCTTCCCCTGGCACAACTTTGGACCATTCCCAGCTGTGCTGTCCCTGGATCCCAGAGAGAACAGTCCAGCACCTCCCTCTCCACATTCCGTCCTCAGGAAGCTTCAGAAAGCAATGCTTCTCAGCCTCCATTTCTCTGAAGGAGACAAGCCGAGAGCCCCCAGCTGCTCCTTGCCAGATGTGCCTTCCAGCTCTTCACCATTAGGTTCACCCTGCATTTCCCTCCTCTGGACATGTTTGAGGACCTTCACATCCTTCTTCATTGTTGGCACCCAGCCCTGCACAGAGAGCTCCATGTGAGGCTACAGCAATGCTGACTACTATGGGATAATCCCCTCTCTGGACCTGCTGGTCATGCTCTGTATGATGTCTCCAATACGCAATTTGCTCTCTCAATTCCTGCATCTAGATCATGGATCAAAATACCGAACAGTACTGACCCCAGGGTTAAACCCCAAGGACACTGCCAGTGACTGTTCACCAGCCAGATGCAGCCCCATTCACTAAAACCATTCAAGCCCTGCCGTCCAGCCAGCTCTTCACGCTGCACACCATGAACTTGCCCCTCCCACAGCTGGACAACTGTCCAGAAGGATGCTGTGAGGGACAGTATCAAAAGCCTCACTAAAAGCCAGGAAAACTGCATGCACCACCTTCCCTTTATCAACCTGGGGTGTGACATCATTCTAGAAAGAAATCAAACTGATTAAAGAGGACTTTCCCCCATGTTGAAGATTGCCTAATTCTTCAAGTGCTTTTCAGTAGTGTTCAGCAGGATCTTCTCTATAATTTTTCTAGAAACTGAGGTTAGACTCACAAGTTTGTAGTTCTTTGTATCTTCCCTCATACCTTTCTTGTGGATTAGAATAGCATTGGCTTTCTTCCCAGTCTGCAGGGATGCAGTGTGGCTTCCTACAGTAGAACAGATTACCACCCAAAGCATTCACTTCCAAAAGAAGAACCACCAGAGAAAGTTTCAAACCCCAGACACTCTTTTTCTTACTCCCAAACCACTCACTCTTCATCAAATGATCAGCACACATTGGTAATGTGAAATGCTTTGATGTGGAAAGCTCCAAACTGTTTAGTGAAGTGAAAAGTCACATTGATGGTTCTGAAATCACCAACCAGAGACTTGCTACACACAAACCAGAATTCTCATTTGCTGTGGTGACCTGAGGAGACCCATGTTGAGTAGGGAAATGTGGGTTCCTCCTCCTCCAAACCTTGCCTTTCTTAGAGCTGGACCATACCACAGCAATGGCACAAATTCCTGTACAGGGAAGGTGGGAGCAGAACCCATAGATATAAAGTGACTCACACGATCTTTTCTCCAGATGTCTCCCCATCTATGTGCACACAGAAATGTATTTTTGTCCAAACAAAATGAAATTTCTATTTTGATATGGGAAAGTAGAGGATTAATCATTAGATCCTATGTTGCACCATGTGCTCAGCCGCTTTCTTAGAGCAAAAGTTATTGCACAGAAGGAACTCACCAGCAGACCTTGCTCCTTTGATATCCCCACCCTCTTGCTGACTTGGTCCCTTTCTCTACCTGCATATTTTGCAATACAGCAGCCCCCTCCACAGCACATTGTCTGCATCGTTGGTCTGGAATTGTGTAAATATTCTCTATTGCATCAGCTGGAAGTTCTCAGACTGCTGCAGTAAGTCACTAAAATTCTCTTGTCAATGGCTTGGATTTTCCTTATTGTGAGGAAGAAAGTGGCTTTGCTCTCTCAGTGAAGGTTTTTCTATCCATGGCTACTTCACCAGTCTCCGCTCTGCCAGAAACACTGAGATATTTGAGAGAGCATTTTTGGAGGTAACTTGAAGGCTTCAGCAGGTAGCACAACATATTTTGCAAGAAAGTTCAGTGTTGCAAAACTAATACGTAGTTCCTGTCAGTGAGGTTTCACATAAACAGAGGAATTTTGGATATTTTAGGGTTATCAGTCAGACGTTGGTGAAAGGTAAAAATGGGGAAGGAAAACTTCTGCACTACATTTTGTCTTACTTTTTGCAGATTTTTCTGTGGTTATCTCCCCATCTACCCAAGGAGATTTTCAACATGTGGGGAGGAGTGCAGCAGAGCTTAAGGATTATAAAGAGCTAGGAAACAGGGAATCTCCAAATCAGTTGAGATGCCTCTGTTCCAACTTGTTCTGGATGTTGAAGAATATCTGTCCTCTTTATCTTTTGTCTCTGCTAAAGCAGCCAGCATCAGAAAAGCTGGCACCATCCAGAGTGCAGCATCTTCCCATGAGCATGTTTTAAAGACAAGAAGGTATTAAAACTCTGTTTGAAGGGAGATTGGAGATAGCCACGATACACTTAGAGTGGTGGAGGGCCAAATGTGGGAGCATCAGGGCAGGCTTGCATCTCCTTCTCACAAACTGTATAATTTTGGCCCCACAAAGTTCCACATTCAGAATCTGACAGTAAAATATTGTATACAGTAGAGAAACTTCTTGAAATAGTATCCTGATTGTAATCTTTGACTAAAGACTCTGTAAAGACACAGCCTCCCACATATTTGTCCATGCTCCTCTCCCAAAGAAAAGACCAGCTCGTTTAAATGGAGAACTAGGAAGAGCAGGAGAAGCAAAAAGCAATCTTGAAATGCATCTAGTTGAAGGAAAGCCCACACCAGTAAGGATATGACCTCAGTGTCAGATCAGTCAGGGTTTTTAAAAAACTTTTGTCAAGGATCACGTGTGAAAGGTTTTTAAAGCAATGGATATGAAAAGGAATGAAACGGGAGGTACCCTTTTCTTCATCACTTGTGGTGACAGGCTGCCAACAGAGATTTCAGTTGTGAGGTCCAAAAAGAAAGTGTGCAGAGGGCTGAGCTGTTCATCTGCTCACGAGTGACAGGAAGAATGATCTGTTCTGTGCATAAATGAAAAGCAGTAAACACAGAAAGAAAAACTTTTAATTCCAGTGACTCACAAAGAAACTGGAAAGACCACAGAAAAGTACAGACTGGCAGAAAAAGTACTAGGAATTATCTGGGAAACATTAGGGGACCAAAAAGAAAAAATAGAGCATATTCCATCCCTGAGAGGATGAGTGGCAGCTGGGACAGAGTTAATTTTCCTCCTAGTAGTTGGTACAGTGCTGCGTTTGGAATTTAGGGTGAGAGTAATCTCAGACTTTGTCTTGTGATAAAGCGAAAGTGCCAACGCATGAATCGCACTCGTGGGAATGATACAGCTTTCACATTGGAACATTAAATGCTTGAAACTGTTGAGATTTTTTAGTATTTAGAAACCCATAGGCGCATCTTAAATATTGCTATATCACAACAGAAAAAAAAAGAAATTATTTGAGCAAATTTCAAGTTGCTTGCTGAAGAAATTTTGCATTTAACTCAGATTCTAGGAAAGCTGCTGTGAAAGTCTTCAATGACTTACTTTCTTCGTTGTGCAGGCTCAGCTTCAGAAAAAAACCCAGCCAAATTTGACTGTCATGACTGAAATGTTCCTGCATTCAGTTATTCAAGCATCGAGAGGCAGGCTGTAAGTATTTATAATTTTTTTTTCATGTGCTGCAAAATTTTGCACTGTCTGTACTAAGACAGTTTGCATCCATGGGAGCCCACAAGCAAGTTCCTCCTGAGCCGTGCATGTGTCAGGCTACCAGCAGAGGTGAAGGGCAGACTTTCCTCAGCACAGGGGGAGTCCAGTCTGTCCACTGGGCAGGCAGGTAGACTCTCAGTCTACATGTTCCATGGTGCTGGGGTAGCCCTGCAGAGCCGCATGGGAGTGGTGCCTCACTAGGCAGTGTTGGCGTAGTGCAGAGCCCAGTGCTGTTGCAGTAGGGCTGCACCTGGAGGCAGGATCTGGGGGGAGCTGGAGAAGATAGGCTGCATCTGCATATGCGGATCTACACAGCATGCAGATCTGCAGAGAGGGCACAGTTCCACACAGAAAACATCTCCCAAGAGGTTAGGGCAGTGGTGATGGCCACAGGAGGTCAGTTCTGTGTAGCAGTGATAAACTGAGTTTCTGCCAGTGAGAATAGACAGTTCTGCTGCCTGCAGAGAAGCTGTTTGACTGTTTGGAACGAAAGGGGACAACTCCCTGTTTCACGTGAGCTTCTCATGCCTTAACACCCCTTCATGACAAGAAGAGAAACTACATGTAGGGAAATAAATCTACTTCATGCCTGTGCACAGCGCTGCCCTCATTCCAGACACATGCAACAGCTCTGAAGTCACAGAGCAGTGAGTATTCTGAGCATGGGGATAGGCTGTAGAGATCTCTGGCCTGGCTTTGTTCAGGCAATGGTCCGAGTAAGGCTGTGGTGGATGAAATAGATCTGACTACTTTACATGGTCCAGACAAAACTCAACATCAAACCCCTAATAACATTTTCTTAGGGCCTGTATCTGGTACATCACCCAGACCATAGAACTCCTGGGACATCCCAGGTGGGACCAGCACTAGAGTCCAGAAACTCTGCTGGCTTGTACCAGCAGGTTGAGAGAGATGATCCCTCCCATTTAACTCAGCACTGGTGAGGCCACAGCTGTTGTGCTGTGTCCAGCTCTGGGCTTCCCAATATGGACACACTGAAGAGAGTCCACTGAAGGACTGCAGAGATGATGGAGGGACTGATGCATCTCCCATGAAGAAAGAATGGGAGATCTGGGAGTGCTCAGCCTGGAAGGGAGAAGGCTTGGGATGGGTCTTAGCAATGTACACCTGTAGGGAGTATGTGAAGAATTCTGTGCCAGACTCTTCTCCGTGTTGTACAGTGACCAGCTGAGAGGTGAACGACATGAATTGAAGTACTGGCAAACTGTTCTTAAGCATAAAGAGAGTCTTTGTTGCTGCAAGACAGACTGAACACTGGGACAGGTTACCCAGAGGGGCTAGGGGGGGTTCTCCATCCTTGGAGATATTCAAAAGCTATCTGGACACAGTCCTGAGCAACCAACTGTGGCTGACTCTGCTTTGGGCAGAGGGACTGGACTAGATGATGTTCAGGGCTCCCTGCCAACCTGAGCAATGCTGTGGCCTTCCTTCTGCTGATGTGATGTAAGACAAAGCTTTACAGAACTTCAGACAGCACTGACACATCCTGTCCATGGCAGTGTCCTGGAGCTGATTTACATTTGTAATTAGCACAGGGACATGGTCAGTTTTCCACTCTTCTCTCACCCTCTGACCCCTGCACAGCACTGAAAGATAAACAAGAAAATGCGGCTTCATTAAAACAGCCAAGTGCCATTTGTGGCTTTTGGACAGGTTTTGAGGACCCCACGGCTGTCTCAGCAGAGGAGGAGCCATCGATCAAATGGAATCCACTGTGAGATACTCCTCTAGGAAAGGGGAAGGTCCTGACCACTGGCAAGACATGACATTACAGGGCACTCTTGCCATGCTGTGTGGGATTGGAGAAAGTAACGAAAATTTCAGATGAAGACTTTGCCTTCTTGCCCTGTGCTGTGCTCTCTCACGAGGCAGAGCACAGTAGTCAGCCCGTGTCTGCTCCCTCTGCCCTCACAGCACAGCTTTCTGACTGCTAATGTGTCCAAGAGATATCACCTGATGATCAAATAACCTGCCCCAAGGGAGGCAAAAATCTGTGTGGCCAGCATAGCAGAGCTCTGGTCTTCAGAGGGTTAAGGCTCTTGGCTGGGACAGGCCCAGTTATCAGTAGTCAGAATGAATGGATGGGAAACAATGACTGAAATGCGTCTGCTTTACACCATTGTCCCACTATTGCCAATGTCTGTAGAAGAACATAAAAGGGGTTAATCTAATTATCCAGTTTTACTCCTGGGACTGGCAGAAGTCAGCCAAATTAGAAATGCCCATCGCAAACCCTCTCCCCAGGTTTACCAGCCTCCAGGGGAGGAGAGGCAACGTAATCCCAAGACAGCAGTGTTTGGTACAGCGCGTACCATCACACCCTGCCATGGGCATGCCACGTGGCACTCAGTCAAGCCATGCTGCTATAGGGATGACACTGGAAAAGCATGTCAGGTGTCCCCCTCAATGACAGCTGCCCCAGGCTCCCTCTTCCCTCTGCTAATGTAACTCCCTTTATAGTTTTCATTGCTGAAAGCTGGTCAGACTGTGAAATAATCAGCACCTGGCGCCCACTGTTTGTCTTGTCTCCAAGGCAACTCTGCTTTATGTTCAACATCAAAACCAGAAGAATTTTCAGTGAGGGAAGTCTCTGTTAGTAGCAGCTAGGAAGCACCCAAAGTAGGAGCAGAAGGAGGAATCTCTGAAGAAGGAGAGGTGTTGGTAAGAGTTGTGCACAGTTAGGCAGATATGGAAGGGCAAGGCAAGGGATCACTGAAAAAGCTGTGCAGTCTTTCTGAGGTGGACTTCTGGTGCTGGGTCACCAAGGGAGATGAGTTAAATAGCCCATCCTCACATGGTGGGAGGGGAGGCTCACTGCTTCCGAGGAAGGGACATGTCACTCTGCTCAGTGGTCTGAAAGTTGCTGTTAGCAGCTCTCAAGTTCTACTTGCTTTTGGGCAGGTCATGGACACTCCAAAGTGGGAAGCTACAGCCCCCCCGCTGCCAGCTGAGTAAAACAGGTGCTTTGTGAGGATTGTCTTTGCAAGGATGGCAAAGGAAGATTAGATGTCTCCACTCCCACCTGATTTCCCCTTATCAGTAACTCACTGCCTGTGACCAGGAGCATTAAATCCAGCTTTTTTTCAGTCCTGAGGACCAGTACCTCTATCCTCACAGGGTTAATAGACCCCTGGCTGGAGGCACCCTCACCCCTCATGCTATTAGATCCTTTGCAGCCTGGCCCATTGTTTGCCCTTGGGAAGGGCAGTACAAGCTGAAAGCAATGCAGCCAAAGAGCCTATGTTGAAAATTTCCATTCACAAGCCCAACTCAGCCTTCTTTGTGTTGTTATAGCAGCCCCCGGGCGGGCTTTCTGCTCAGTAAAGTACTAGGGCATTTCTGTTTCTTGATACCTGTCAGCCAGCTCCCTCCCAGACAACTCCTACCACAACAATGGACCCAGGAGGAGAACAGGTCTGCTCAGGGCCTAGACACTGACCCGTCTCTGTGAGAGAGCACCAGCTAAAGGAAGCAGAATCTGCAATAGGCAGGAATTTCAGCCCAGCTGAGCTCTACAATGACAAAGTGATCACTAGGTAAGCAATGGGTTTGGGTCCTAAGTCCAATACTGGAAGGACAAGTGCCACTCTCTGAAATGCTCCCTACTCATGCCAAGGTCCTGTGGTAGAGTTGTCTCGCTCAAGCTTTCCACCAGGCATTTAACCCGAGCCCAGGACACAGAGTCCCACTTTTAGAGCACCCCCCACTGGGCAGCTCCCTGTCCTAAAGCAGATAAGAGCTGTCCCTGCCGCTCTCTCATGCACATGCCCAAGGTAATCTCCTGCCCTGCTTTAGCCCCTGGTACTGGCACCACTCTTATTCATGCATTCAGATTCACTGACAAAACCACTCACCTGGAACCGGTGCAGATTGTCAAGCAGAGAGGGTAGCGAGTCTTTTTTGTCTTGGGGGATTATTCTGAGTCGTTTCGTTCTTTAATTCTTTCAAAGGCAGGAAGCAGGATTTTCTCCCTAGAAAGGTACAGTGTTAGCAGAGAGCTCTGAGCAGTACCTCCTGAGAGAGGAAAGGAAGACTGTAATATGCTCAGGATACATGGCAGTAAGGGGTGGGGGAGTGGCATGTAGGAGGAGACAGAAAAAATCTTTGATGATTGCACCAGACCAGAGCACAGAAAGCACCTGTCACCAGGAGGTTGCACAGAGCCCTTACAGGGTTTCACAGTACCAGTTGCAGTGGGTTTGCACTTTCTTCTGCCTCTTCACACAAGTTTCAAGGAGAGTTAGCAGTAACAGAGAGCAAGGCAGCTGTTAAATGAGAGTAAGATCTCATCCCCATTCCACTTCTGCCCCTTACAAGGGTTTCTTCCACAAGGGAGGCTGCATGCATAAGTCAATCCAGCAGCAACAGCTGAGTATTGGACAGGCAGGTCTTTCACTGGTCTAGTATATGTGCACAGGACCTCCGAGGTTCAGACACACCCCTGTGGTTTGTCCAGATCAGCCTTAGGGGATAGACATGTGCCTGTACCTCAGCCAAACCATTGCAGTTTCCCTTTGGCGTATTAGCCACATCATAAGGAGGAATCAGTTCACTGAGCGTGCGAAGGAAACACGGTAGCTGTATAGTCTGTCAGGGAGACAGACTCTGCTTCCAAGGAAGCAGGCAAAACTTCTACTGCTCACTGATTTCTAAAATACTGATTCCTGATGCAGTTTCTTAGATAAAAGTTCCACATTTCAAAATTTTCATTAATGCACTATGTCAAAACCAGAAGTCAGGTTGCAGGTGTGAGCACCAGACAGCCCATGCTAGTCTCTGAATGTGGCAGAGTGAAAAATTATATCCAAAAATCAAGCCACAACACCAAAGTTACAACAGCACCTCTGTTTCTAGCCCTACCAGATACATGACTCAGGATGGACATATCAGTTGTTTACTGAAAGTAGCCTTCTCCTTAATTCAGGTGGCCCCAGTGTAGGGGTTTTGCTGTGTGCTCTGGCTTTGGCATACCAAGGCTGATAAATTGTGTCTGCAGCTGGAGCTTGTCACAGAGTTTGAACTCATCCACCTGGGAGTAGGTCAAAGTCAAAGTGTCATGCTCATTTGACAGAGGACCCTGGCAATTAAATCCCCCCAAACACTATGTCCCCATCAGCTCTGTAGGAAGAAGAGAACAGGACCTCTTCAGCCCAGGTTACAGAGAGCAACTCCCAGCACCAACTGGCTTTTTCAAACATTGATCATAGAATTGTTTAGGTTTGAGAAGAACTTTAAAATCATCGAGTGCAACTATAAATCAGGATAGTGATTAGAAGGGACTTTGCTCGATGAGCCATTTGGAGTCTAGGTTCTTGGCTACCCCTGTCATTCTCCCTTGTTTAAACTTTCTCCATCTGCACAGACACAAGCCATTGCTGCATCAGGAGACAAGGACATACCCTCTGCACCCAATAAATTTCTTGCTCTTCACACAATTCCATGGCTCGCATGGCACTAATGGCCCCAATCTTCCTACTGAAGATTCAACAACATCTCAGGTAATGCAAGCGTCAGCTGGGGACTGGAAACCCAAGTACTGTGCCCTGCAAAGTTTCAGACACCTTTCTAGCAAAACACAAATTGGAATGGGCTACACAAGAAAATATTTTTATTCCAAAATTAATGTTTCTGGTTTTGGAGAATAGGTGTGCTCTGCCAGCACCACACACCAAAACTGTCCTGCAGAAATGTGGCTGAGAGCCAGTCCAGTTGCAGAGGTAAAGGCAGATGGATTGGGACAGCCCAGCCTGGTACATGGTGGATCTTCTTTGCTTATTCTGCTGGTTCACAGCATCAGCCATTGCTGGGGCAGTCCCAGAGAAAGGACACCTCCTATTCCTCATGCCTCTGCTTCTCACATAGCTTGGCCAGAAGCTGCTCTTGCATCTGACAGCACTGTTGGCTACTGCTGGGGGCTGATGACCTGTAGCAAAGCACTCCTGCCCTGGACAAGTGCATTTCTGATGCTACCCAGAGAGTGGCAGAACAGCCGCATACTTGGCCACCCCTCAAATGCTGTTCCATTCCCTGATTCCACCTCAGGCAGCAGTGTTTGGCCAACAGTGAACGGTTCTCCTTTCCACCTCCTATGCCTGAAGTTCAGCTTGGCTCCTAGAATCTGTACTACTTCCTACCCTGATTTTTAATCCCCTGGTTAGCACCCATAAACCTTTTAAAGCCATAAATTTGTAGTGACAAGTGCCTTAAACCTTCTCCTTTGGCAACTTTTTCCGTATTTCAACTTGTACCTGTGGCAATTTCCAGACAACTTTGAGTTATTAAATGGGACACAGAGCAGCAGCCTGAAGCTATGGAAGAGGTGAAGAGCTCTGCTCCCTCAGGATGGAGCTGCCTGATGCCCAGGCAGTCTTTCCAGGGTAGAGCAATCCTTGGGGAACAAACCCCATGATCAGCTAAATTCTCCAAGTCTCTCCTCATTCTATGAGAACCAAGCACACTTGATCAATCCACATCAAACAGAGGCCACATGATGTTCTAAGTTTTCAACAGTGGGTAGAAAGGAAACTCACAGTGCTACCTTGTGAGAGGCAATGAGAAAAGACATGACAACTGCACCTCATGTCATGGACTCATCTTACAGAGGGTGTTCTGATGCTATCCTTGACAGCAGCTTGAAGATAAAGGAAGGGCTTGATGGGAAACAGCCTGGAATAGCTTTCCAAAATCAAAATTTCCTCCACAAAACACCTTTCAAAATTATTTATGCTAATCCCACAAGTAGACTCAAAATGTTACATAGGTACAGGGCAGTTTGTTTTCCACCCATTCCATCTTTAAATGCATCCTCAGTCTGTATCTCTGCCCAAATTGGAAAGACCACAGTCCTAAACAAGTGAAGTTCTGGGCAAAGGACTCTTGAGACAAATTTTTACAAAGGGCTTGTTTGTCTAAAGGAGAGGCTTGCAGGTCCAGCAGAACAACACCTTCTTTATCATCGTTTTAAGAAAGACTGATTTCTATTGGATCTTTAAAAAGCAAAACACCTAAAAATGGGCTAAGGGTTGACTCATGATAAGGAAAATCTCCTGTGTGTGTCTCTGTTACAATGGAGTTACAGCAAACCCAGTCTGGAGACACAACATGGAGGAGGCATTGAGGCTGCAGGGCTGGGATACAAAACCCAAGTAGACGGTTGTATCCACGGTCCCATGGCTTTCTTGGCTTCCAGCAAGCACTTAGCATATCAGCCTTTTGAAAGTGCTTGATTTCTCTGAACTGCTAGAAAAAAACCCTTAAGGACCATGATGTAGTGAATGGCAAGTAAGTGTGACAGCTCTGTCAACCGAACATGTGGTGACTGGGAGAATGGATAAGGACCATCCATACCTAGACCTGTCCTAGGACATGGGTACTTTCTGCTGGAGTGTAAAAAGCCACTGGGATATTCCCTGCTGCTAATTGTCGTGGGGAAAGATGTGATTTCTTTGTGTGTTAAGCAATCCTTCAGCCCTCCCTTCCCTGAATTTTGCAATTCTATAGTCTTGTTCTCCTTGTTACAGTAACCTTAATTTGGGGGTTGGTATTAATTCTGTCTCCTGCATTGCTCACTGGCCCTGGGAATGGAGTCCAATTATGCAGCTGCGACCTTCATTACAAGTTAGCAGACTTTCTGCAAATGAACCTCCTTCATGTTTCACAGAGCTACTCAAATAATGGAATTTCCTTCCTATGGGAAATGCCAATCTTTCAACATCTATTTTTGCCCTATTTTTTAACAAAAAGTCAAAATTTCAACTCTTACCACACATGAAGCTCAGGAAAATTCAGAAATGTAAAGAAATGTTTTGGTTTAGGTCAGACTGATGCAAATCTACTCCTACCTGAACTGTAGTATTTCTTCATGTGAGTGCCTCTCATAACTTTTTTACCTCATCTTTTAGAGACTGCAGCTCTCATGGTGCTCTGCAGCATCCCTGTGCAGCCAAGCTGCTATGGTGCATTTTGCTGGATGCAGCCTGGAGGGAGGAACAAGGGCTAAGGGGAACAGGGCCCAGAGCACTAAAAGAGAAAGAACACGTGATGCTGTTCTCACTCATAGCACCTGCCAGGACATATGGTTAGAATTTCTGATGGGACAACAAAACAAACAAGGTGAAGTTAAAACACTGGATATCCAATGACAAAAATTATTAGCCCCAAATTTTGTCTGGGTAGTTTAAAGTGATGAGTGAAAGAAAGTTTTATGAGTTTCTGAAGTTTCTGTCATTCTAAAGTGCCCTCATTTTCTTCTTGGCTCTGCTGAGAGTTTATGTGACTGAGGCATTTTAGCTATTTTGAATCCCAGCTCATGCTCCCTGCTTCTTCCAGGTGCACAGGGAACTTGTGCTGCACACTTCTAGGAGGAGTTCTGCTTTGGAAGTTTGTGTGATTTGTTGTGTACTTTTTTTTTTTAGCAATCCCTATAAACCACTATACAGGCACAGCCAGTGCAAACTGTACTTTTCAAAAACATTATTTTCTCAAACAGTTTGAGAAATTGCACTATCAGTGCTACTGGAGAATGAATCCCCTGCTCCCATCTTGAGAGGTTCCCTGGTGGAAACTCATCTGGCATGACAAGAGGGGTGAGGACTCATTTTGATTTCCTTCCCCACCCTTATCCACCTCTGACTTTTCCTCCCAGCCCCATGCTTGTCTGCTGCACTACAAACTAGCAGATGTTCTGCCTGACCTATTTGAAAGAGATTTGATTCAGGTTTCATAACATAAACAAGTTCTTTCTAAAGACCTTTTTATTTTCACTTGCCTTATTGTATTTGTACATTTAATTCTACTGTATTTTGTGTTTTACCCATGACTTGGGAATACAGATTTCTTCCACTGCTTGTGCTGCACAGAGACAATTCCAATGCCAGTGTGTCACTATTTTTAAATTTTTTTTCTTCCTTTCCATGAGCAGGCTGCATCTCCTTCCTTCCCATCTCTGCTCTGCCTCTTGCAGCCTGTGGTTGGCTGTGCTTTGTACTGCACAATTGGCTTCCCTGATTCTCAGGCTCCCAGGTTTAGCAGCCCTCTCTTCTGCACTGTTGCAGTTTCTATGCACAGTGGACTTCTAGTGAAGATGCCGACAGTCATCAGCTGCCTGGCTGAATATCAGCACAGAGTTTGTGTTCTTTGTCACAGTGGCTGGAAAATCACTTTCTGCTTCGGCAGTAGATCAGTCATAAACGCAGAATACCACAGCTGCCTCCTCTATGTGTTATCGGCATTTTAACTATTACACAACCCTTCCACACCTACGTAAGATTCTTCTTTATTGCACTAGGCAGTTTTCTTGCACTCACTTATAAGTCTGGACAGTTTAATTCTACATGTGCCCAATTGCTCTGGCCTCTCTACAGAGAGATGTGCAATGCAACCTCACAAGTGAATTCACAGTAGGTAGAAGCATTTCTCAGCATTTCCCATCTTTGTACAACCTTTGAAGCACTATGAAATACATTCTGTCAGGATGACAAGCAGCATGACTCCCATGGATTGCCCTTACAAATATCTTATTTCTTCTTGAAACTCAAGCAAAATCTTCCGGTAAGTCAATTTCCTGCTATGGAGAAGGATAGACCTCAACACAGCACAAGGTGGATGTGCCTTGCCACAGAGGTGGGAGGAAGCAGTGTAAATATGAAGACCAGGACATTCCTCATCCCTTTCTCCAGACCCTTATTTCTGAAAACTGCTGTCTGTCTAGGAAAAGGCATTTCAGACTGGCACATTAGCTGAATACCCACAATAGAGTGACATGAATGCCATCTGACTTTATCTCCTGCCTTGTCTGATCTCATGCCATTCCTTCTGAGTCACGCTTTCAAATAGTGAGGATCAAGCTTTTAGGTGTTTGTTTCCATGATCCAGGGTATTGTTCAGTTTGGAAAAGCCCTCTGAGATCAAGTTCAGCCATTGCCCCAGCATTGCCAAGCCCACTACTAACCCATGTCCCCAAGTGCCACATCCACATGGCCTTTAAATCCCTGCAGGGATAGAGACTCCACCACTGCCCTGGGCAGCTGCGTCACACCACGGCTGGACAGCCCTATTGGTGAAGAAATTTTTCCAGTCTAAACCTCACCTGGTGTAACTTGAGGCCATTTGCTCTTGTCCTGTCCCTTGTTCCCTGGGAGCAGAGTCCAACCCCTACCTGGCTACACTTTTGTGTCAGGGAGTTGTAGAGAGTGATAAGATGACCCCAAGCCTCCTTTTCTCCAGGCTGAGCCTCCTCAGCTCCCTCAGCTGCTCTTCATCAGATTTGTGCTCCAGACCCTTCCCCAGCTCTGTTCCCTTCTCCAGACACCCTACAGCCCTTCAATGTCTTTCTTGGGGTGAAGGGCCAAAAACTGACCCCAGGATTTGAGGTGGGGCCTCAGCAGTGCCCAGCACATGGGGACGGTCTCTGCCCTGGTCCTGCTGGCCACACTATTGCTGACACAGGCCAGGTGCCATTGACCTTCTTGGCCACCTGGGCAACCTGGGCTCATGGTCAGCTGCTGTGCCCCCCAGGCTTTTCTCCACTGGCAGTTTTCCAGCCACTCTGCCCCAAACCTGGAGTGTTCCATGGGGTTCTTGTGACCTAAGGGCAGGGCCCAGCACTTTGCCTTGTTGAACCACACACCATTGGCCTTGGACCATTATCCAGCCTGCCAAATTGCCTCTGAAGAGCATTCTTGCCCTCCAGCAGATCAACATCCCACCCAGGTTGGTGTCATCTGTGAAATGACTGAGGGCGTCCTTGATCCCCTCGTCTAGATCATCGGTGTAAACCTTAAACAGGACTGGGCCCAAAACTAAGTCCTGGGGAACACGACTGATCCCAGCTGGATTTGACTCCATTCACGATTACTGTCTTGGTTCAGATGTCCAGGCAGCTTCTACTCATCAAAGAGCACACCTGTCCAAGGCACGGGCAGACAGTTTCTCCAGAATATAGTGGGAAACAGTGTCAAAAGCTTTACTAAGGTTGAGGTGTACAACATGTACAGCCTTTCCCTCATCCACTAAGCAGGTCACCTTGTCATAGAAGGAGATGAAGTTGGTCAAGCAGAACCTGACTTTCATAAACCTACACTGGCTGGGCCTGACCCCCTGGTTGTCCTACACATGCTATGTGACAGCTTAAGATGATCTGCTTCATGACCTTCTCTGGCACTGACTGGCCTGTAGTTCCCTGGATCCTCCTTCCAATCTTTCTTATATGCATGCCTCACATTTGCTGACTTCCAGTCACCTGGTACCTCTCTGGCTGACCAGGACGGCTGGTAAAACATGTGAGAGAGTGGCTTGGTGAGCTTTTTTGCCAACTCCTGCAGTACCCTTGGACTTGTGCTGGTCTAAGTGGCATAGCAGGTCACTGGCCATTCCCTCCTGGATTATAGGGTCTTCATTCTGCTCCCCATCTCTGTCTTCCAGTTCAAGGGACTTGGCTACCATGAGGACAAGTGTTCCTGCTATTAAAGACTGAGGCAAAGGAGGCTTTAAGTACTTCAGCCTCTTTCTCATCCTTTGTGGCAATGTTTCTCACTGCATCCAATAAGGGATGGAGATTCTTCTTGGCCTTCCTGTTGCTGATGTATCTATAGAAACACTTTTTGTTATCTCTTACGGCAGTGGCCAGATTAATAAGGCTGGGCTTTGGCCCTTCTAACTTTCTCCCTGCACAACCTCCCAGCATCCTCATAGTCCTCTTGAGTTACTTGCCCCTTTTTCCAGAGGTAATGCTCTTTTTCTCCCTGAGTTCCAGCCAAATTTCTCTGTTCAGCCAGGCCAGTCTCTTCTCTGCCAGCTCATCTTTTGGCACATGGGGATAGCCTGTTCTTGTGCCTTGAAGATTTCCTTCTTGAAGAACGTCCAGCCTTCCTGGATCCCTTTGCCCTTCAGGGCTGCTCCCCAAGGGACTCTCAACCAGTCTCCTAAACAGGCCAAAGTCTGCTCTCCAGAAGTCTAAGGTGACAATTCTGCTATCCCCCTTCCCTATTTCTCCAATATCAAAAACTCTGTCACTTCCTAATTGCCATGTCCAGATGGCCTCAGCTGTCACATCCCCCACCAGTCCTCTGCCCACAAACAGCAAGTCCAGTGGGGCAACTTCCCTGGTTGTCTCACTTACCAGCAGTGTCAGGTAGTTCTCTTCCATGCACTCCAGGAATCTCCTACACTGTTTTCTCTCTGCTATGTTGTATTTCCAGCAGACATCTGGTAAGTTAAAGTCCCACACAAAAACATGGACCAGTGATTGTGGGGATTTTCTCAGCTCCTTATAGAATATTTTATCTGCCTCTTTTTCTTGGTTGGTCAGTCTATGATGGTCATTGACATTCCCCCTTAACCATAAACATAAGCATTCGACCTTATCATTGTGATGCCTTTATCAGTCCCAAATGCACAGCAGAATGCACACTGAAATGCACATGTGATATAGGGCTACGACACTTTTATAAGTTTAGCAAATTAGCATAATTGACAAGAATCCCGAACTAGAAGTACAGCTAATGAAGCAATTCCCCCCTTGGTTCAGCCTCCTACTGAAGCCTCCCCTGTTGGTTCTAGGCCCACATTGTTTATGTCTACATACATGGGAAAGGAGAAGAATGGCCTTTGTTCACTGAAGAAGTAAGATTAGAATAGGATTCCAGGAATGTGTTTGTCTTAACAGAGTACTGGAAAAGTCCTGAAGTAAACTAAGAAACTATATATCTATACAATACAGTAATAGTCTACAAAGCTATGAAGATATGAGAAATACATAAAAAGCAAAAATCTTGTGGCATCAATAGCCATCATTAAGCCTGATGCAGTCAAAACACTCACTCACACACAGGGTTGCCCCAACACTTCCCCTTCGTTGCCTCTCCCTTCTGAGAAGTCTATAGCCACCCATTGCAGCACTCCACTCATATGAGTTCTCCCACCATGTCTCTGTGAAGGCAACTATGTTGTAGTTTTCCTGCTGCACCAAAGCTTCCAGCTCCTCCTGTTTGTTGTTCATGCTGAGGGTATTGGTGTAGGTGCACTTCAGTTGGTCTATTGATCCCACCACCTTTTTGGAGGGGGAAGCCCTAATTCCTATGTGACCATTCTCAGATGATTCCATTGTTTTTAACCTATCAATAACCCTTGCTTCTATGCTGCCACATTGATCTCCCAAGCATGGAGATGACAGACTGGAGGACCTCACTAGCACACCATCTCTCGAACATCGGCGTGCTGCCCCCAGGCTTATCTCTAGTGAGCCGGGGTTATTCCTCTTTGTAGTTTTTCTCACTTTGTCTTTTCACTGTTCTGTTCCCTCCTCAGCAGCACTTTCCTGCTGCTCTTCCCTAACTCCCCAGCCTCCCTGCCACCATAGGTGGGTGATGATGAAGTAACAAAGAATAGTTAAGGAGAAGGGAATCCCACCCAAGAATGAGAGTCGGGTTCTTAGGAAGCAAAGGTTATTGGGTTGGAAGCAAACACTCAGGAACAGTTTCTGGCTTGAGTGATGTTAGAAGGTCCCCGGTAACCCAAGAATCTTCAGTACATAGTGATGTTATCCCATAGGACAGCCATGGTAGTAGGAAGGTCAAAACTGGAAGAGCAGCTGTGTTGAGAGGAGCTACATGTAGGTTTAACTATATTGTTTGAATGCATTTTTAATGTAGCCAAGCAATTAAAAAAATAAGCAAACAAACAACCCTTGGCAGCAGCAGCAATAGTCTTCTGAACACTAGTGGACACAATTATTATTTGTTCTGAGTGTGGTTTGTTTCTATGGCTAAGATTCTGCAATAGAGCACCTTCATGTACACCCTGTTCCATGTCAATAATCTGAAATGTCTGAACTGGTAATTAATTATTTCAGGGGAATGGCTTGCATGATTTTGGAACAACAGCACATGACTTTAATTTGGGCAACTGTATTAATAAAGTTGTACAAACTGGAGGATGCCACAAAACCTTTCTGTTGCTTCAGGTAGCTTGGTCTGATACTGCTATGGGCTGTCTGCCTTCTCTGAGCTGGGAAAAAAGGATGGAAATGCTTCACTTCTGCTGCTCTGATGATATATTTGTCCAAATTTAACTTGGCCCATTTTCTTTGGCATTCTCCATATGATATTACCATTGGCATTGTGCTCTTCTCCAACAGTACCCAATGCTGTGTATTTGTATATGTATTACAAGGACAAAAGGGACCAAGTGTGATCATCTAAGCTGACCTCCTTTTTCAGGACAGGAATAGCCCTGTGTTAATTAATTTTCTATTAAGTAGAATATACTATTTTAAAAAATTTTGGAACCTGCACTACTGTCTTCTGGTGGTCATGAATTTACCACAGCTTCAGGCAAATTATATAAGCCTGACCCTGGAAATGACGCATAATCGCTAGGAACAAGCAGTCAGCTGCTGCTGTAGAGGAGCTGAACTGAACTCACTAATGCTAATGGTAGTGCTGACATTGACACTCCAAGAGGCTGTAGCTTAATCACCATGGATAAACAAACACTTGTGCATACAGCACCTGCAGGCAGTCTTAGAGGGTAAAATGCAAATGAGGTCTGTGGCATGAAAGTCTTAGTCAAGGTGGATGATCCTGCAGCTGTCACTGGGACAGCAACACCTCCAAATTTTTTCCAGATGCTCCCTCAAATCATCGCTTCCCTCAGCATAAATTCACATGGTTCCTCTCCCTCTCCTTCCAAGTGAGATCTTAAACTACAGATTGAAGCCTTACGTTGATTTCTGGGGTCTGATTTTGCAATCTACTTTCCGCTGAGAGTCTACCCTGTTATTCAATGGCTTTCTGGAACAAGAATAATTAAAACCACAAAACTTCAGAGAATGCAGATAGCTCTAGAGGAAATCTACACCATTGGCTTTTCGTCATTGAATTGCAGAATCCCCTAAAACCATCTGCTTTCAACCGTTCTTCATGGACTCGGAATTTCATTCTCTCAAGTTCTCTCAAGGAAAAGCATATTCTACCTCTCTCTTCTTCAGAGACTTTATTTCACTCTTTTAATGACAGCCTTCTGTCATGTTTCTTAGGCTCCTAATTTTGACAAAACATCTGTTCACCTTGGGGTAGAGCCTTGCTGTAAGACCCCCAAGTGGAGAACTCAGAAGTTCCCAGATCCAGCAGGAATCTCCCAATCTTCCCCACTGTGGAGCATCTCCTGGAATCTGTATCAAAAAGATACAGGATCTCCTCTTTCAGACTGCAGGTGACACTACATGCATGTCCTTGCCAAACTGCCTTTGCCGCCAAACAGTATCTTGTACCAAAGGCATATGTAGCTATCTGCCTATCTTTGTATCTTGTCCAATCAGCAAGATTTCTGCCAGATCACTCATTTATAGATGTTAATATATTAATGCAGTCTGAAGTCAATAAACCAGCTTTCAAATTAACACTTGAACAGGTTGGCCTTCATAAGCTTTGCCCTTTTTGCTTCATCTTTGAAGTATTAGAGGGGGAAGCATGCCCTTCTCTTCAACCAGTTCTCCAGAAACGGTGTCTCAGGGATCGGTTTACCCTCTTTGGTGCTACAGAGGTGTTTATTGAGCATGGTTCACCCACTGAGACTGCACGGATCTAGTGCCTGGATCTCCCTGGCCCATGCAGGCAGCATGCACAGACAGTACTGGGCTGTGATCTGGAAGGTCTCCGTACATGGGAAGGATGCTCCAAGCTGGCTGACCTGTGCCAACACACAGCACAGTCGCGTGTAGGCAAGTCACACTATACGGGATCACTCCTACCTCCAGCCAAGCATCCTTTCCAAATTAGCAGACGGAGTTTTCTCCCCATCCCCTATCATGGGTCATAAAGCAGATGGGTCGTCAGTTGGCCTCAGATGCCTGTGCGTGTTAGGCTGAGCTTAGGCAGGCATGTGGGGCTCAAGTCCTTGCTCAGAAAAGCTTAGAGTGGTGCTGTGCTGGCTGCATGCTGTCAATAGAGGCAACACAAGCTATCTCACAGCTCATTACAGAAACTGAGCCAAAGGGAAGGCAAGTTCCCAGCTTATCAGGCCACCTCCTCTGTGAGCTCTCTGATCTACTTTTCCTGTGATTGTTCCTGACCTAGGAGAAGCCCCTGAGAAATCTCACTGTTCATAGCCTGCAGCTAAATGGGCATCTGCAAGCAGCCATGGTGGGGAGACGGCAGCATGGCACGCAAAGTCTGATTAACCAGATGGAAAATTCCACTCCTCTTCATCACAGCACACCATGCTGAAGAACTTGGGAAGCAAACCAGCCATGTGTTTATCTGCTTCCCAGGCTGCTGCTCTGCTTTGGTGCCATGAATTGTGTACATTTGCCAGGATATCTGCACTATCTGCTCAGCCCTCTTTTAGCACTGTGATAAGAAGTACCTCTGGAACAGCATCCTGCGTGCTTTGTTCTGCTTTGAAATATTTTTTTAGAACTCCTGACAGTCAATGCAGTGCAACATGAAGGGTGAGGCTCCAGCACGGGGACCAACAGAACCGACCTCTCCTTCAGCTCTGGCTATGCTGAGCACAAGAAACCTGTTCCACTGATGCTTGCACTCCTTGCACCTCTGCTAAGTGATCAGCTCTGGACGTCTCACACCAGGTTAACTCAAACCCTGCTGCCTCATGTAAAATTGGTCAAACTTACAGACTCTTCTTACTTACAGACATGAATGATAAAGTAACTAATAAATGCCAGCCTTTCAACAATTCAGGAATCCTGGCTGACAGTGTGAAAGCCTTTGTGTGCTCCCAGCAACCATCGCTTTGACTTATTTGTCCCTCTTTCCCATGCTTTCCCACACACAGACACACTCTTACCTCCCTGATCTGCAGCTGTGCTCACAGCAGGTTCATTCAGTTCTCTGTGAAGAGGTGAAAAAAGCACACGAGTGTCAGAAAAGCCTTGTGCTACAATGTCAATCAGGTCACCCAGTGTACAGCCAGTGCTAACCAATGGGAATAAATCCCATGGGAATTACACATCTGTAAATCCTGGAAACTATGTTTCACGCTGTGAATATACTATTGCTGGTTCCCGTGCAATACTATGCAATGAAATGATACAAAACCAGCAAACAAAGAATGTATTATTAACATATATCATTATTCAGACTCTTCCCTCTAACACTCCTATACCATGGAATGTCTCCCTGGCTAATGGCCACAAGGCACCCACTGCCTCTGATCACAGCAGGAAAGAGGAAATGCAGAGCAAGTGGCTCCACAAAAGATTCCGATCCGGGCGGGGGTGGGAAGGCTAGTCATCCACCTTGTAGCAGAAACATGCTTTAAGCACTGACAAGAAGGGGAACGAGCCTCAGGAAAGAAGAGTCCTCTGAGGGATTTTGCTTAGGTACGCAGTAACAAGGTTATTTAGTAAGGTTTCAATTCCATTATTCCATTGGATGAGGTTTTATGTGCATGTACGTTTCATCCACATGTTTAAAGTATTGAAGGGGGAGGTCTGTTAGCACTTTCCTGGTCAGATAAGTTAAAATGTGGTGTCAGAAAACAGAATGAAATTTAAAGAAGTGGTGCTTACTCAGTCTGACCAACCAGGCATCTAGCACAAAAAATTACATATTCAGTTCTCTTTAAAATGCATATTTTGCATAGCTGTCAGAGGAAATGTAGAAGACTGACAGAAAGCAGTGACATAGCCAGTATACTGCCTTAGGCAGTTCAGCTTCTTTACAGCCCAAGAGCAAAACTGCTTGTTGAAGGTCAGAAGTGTATGAACGTCTGTTCACAAAATCTGGATTCTCGTAAAATCTGTAAGGAAAATTATATTAGTGATATCCCAACCCTCATCCCCTCTTTCTGTGATGGCAGGAAATGCACTAAATCTCTGAAAACCAGAAATAAGAAAGACTATTTCTGATCCTTTCAAGTCCCTTAACCCCTTTAATGCTTTCCTGGATCAGGAATCCTGCCCACATTTGGGATCTCCTGTATGACTAACGAAGTCTTCATGCAAAATTGAGCAGAGTATTACCTTTACAGGGTGCTCACCATACCTTCACACTGTAAACCTGGAGTAAAGCCTGTGGAGGGCTCGGGGAGGCGGGGGTGGTGGTGGAGGTCGGACTGGCTCAGGAACCAAGCTCTGCCTGCTCAGGTCGAATGACAGGCTTTGCCCACTCCTAACTGCACAGTAACGTCATTCACCGAGCTTTTGAAGATGGAATGAGATCCTTTGGAAAGGAGGGGTTAGCCACAGGCATCACATCCACAGCTCGTTCCTTATTCCTTCTTTGTCCCAGTGATTTCCGCTGGCACAGCGAGCGAGGCCCCATTCCACCCCCAGCACGAGGCAGCTGCCCAGAGCTGGAGGGCACGGGAGTCAGGACAGGCTGCGAACAGCGGGGTCCGGATTATCCCCCAGTGCTCTGTGAAAAGCTGCATGGCTGGAGCAGGCACTCGTAGGACTCAGGGAAATGCCGGGCACTGGCATCTAAGGGCAGCTAGGTGCTGCAGGGGCAGAACATAAAAAAAGAGCCAGGAGGGTTTGATAGGGAAGATGTGTGCTAATGTCTTTGCAAACAATTCCATGGGTGAGGGTATGGGTGCTAACGTCTTTGAAATGGGTCTTAATATCTCCCCCCACTTCAAGCAGCAGGTTTGTTACAGAACCCAGAGAGCCTGACTCCTGAGACAGACGAGTGGGTCTGCACAAGCCTGACCTTCTGAACTCTGCGGGACAATGACAGATTCAAGGGGGCAATATGTGGTAGGCGATTCGGGAAGGCTGCACCTTCCTAGTACCTCAGGCAACGGGGAAAGGAAGAGGGCAAGGTGCGGCTGGGAGTTTAGGATAAAAGGATAGTAGACACGGGAGCTTCTCTGTCTAATTTGAATTTTAT